>DF360078.1:21496-47469 GCA_000787875.1 Solanum virginianum | reverse complement strand
AAAACTGAGGTTAGTAGCTTTTGAGATCTTTACATTTATTAGCTTTATTGTCAAAGAACATCATGATTGGCAAAAGGAATTAATAATATAATAAATGTTTAAAATGACTCAAGAAATGTACAAAGAGCAACTCTAAGATGATGAATAGGATCTCCAAGGTTCTATCCGAGGGACGAGAGTAAATGGAGGGAGAAATTAATTAGATCAAGCTCAACAACTGGAAACATCTATTGAATCAATCAATTTGAAACACCAATAACTCAAGCATACAAGAAAACAAAGATGATATCTCATTTTCTTAAAGGCTCAAAAAGATTTAAAACAAAGATTTTGCATCTTACATTAACCTTCACAGTAAAGAACAACATAGAATTACGCTCAGTTTTAGTAAGCATTTCAAAATTCCAACTCCAAGATAATTGTCGCTCTTTATTTTTTTAATAAATATTGTCCCAAATGTCAAAGACATTGATGCGAGTGATAGAGAAGAGCAACGGACAGTAACTAATCTAAAATCATACCTCAATGTTGATGCAAGGCAGTTTGGTGGAGAAGATTTGTGGGACCGATGCCACCATAGCTCCGGTGAGGAACAATGAAGAACGTCGCTGCCACAGCTTCGGCGAGAGAACGACTGATGTTGTTTCGAGTGAGAAGAGAGGAATTAGGACTTAGCGTTTTTTTGAAAAAAGGGGAGGGGGGAGTATATTTGTCAAAAAACAACATTTTTATTTTTTATTTTTCTAAAAACTCATCTAAAATTTTACCAATCTCCAAAAGTCTGTATTTTTATTTTTTAAAAAGATGTCGACCTTTAGAAGTCGATATTTTTTTAAAAACTTGTTAATATATATGGTAGACTTTATAATATCAAGCTCTTAAGATAGATTTTATTGATTAATATTAAAATAAATATTTAAAAATCACTGATTTAATAAGTCGATATTATTTACACAATATAATAATGAAAATATATCGATTGCTTCAGGTCAAATTTTATTAATTAAAATAAATTATGTAATGAACACCAACCTTAAGATATCAATATTCTGAAAAAATAAATATAGATTTTAAATTTATCAATTAATCGAGGTCAAATTTTGAAGAACATTTTTATATATTATTTACATATACTTATATTATTTCAACAAATTATTGTAAATGGATAAATCATCAATTATCCATGAAGGTCGATATAGAACTTGATTTGATTTCTCAGATTTGATTTGTTAACAAGTTAAGCAATAGTAGTTTACATTTTTTATGTCCTACCTATATCAACATATTTCATACTTGAATTTAATTAGCGGCATAGCCAAGATCATTTTAATATCCATATCATTCAATAGGATAAGATACTCAAGGTTAGATGAATAATTAATTATACATATGAATTTTGATTGGTACATTATGCCATTTTTATGAGTATCGCGTCGAGGTCGATTTTGTAAAAAACTAACTACAAATTTAAATTTATCAAGCAATTAAAATTTTTTAATTTTCATTTCATACTCAAGTCATTAATATATAGGAGTCTGTTTGTTACACTGCTCGACAAGTATATATAACCTCCTAATAACGTATTTCATATATATTAGCATTTGCCTTTTGCCTACGACAGTACTACACGAGAGATTCATTTAAGTTCAAACACACAAACTTTTATATATTTGACCTCTGTTTGTCAATTTTATTAAAAATAATTAGATAATATGACATATACAGACATCTAGAAGTCGATATTAAATTAAATTAAAATAAAAGTAAAATTAATCATGTTAATATCGACATTAGGAGGTCCGTAATTTACATTAATTTATTTTTTTAATTTTATATAAAATTGACTTTTAGAGAATGATTTATTATTTTATTAATTTTTCTATTTTTAGTTTACATAAAATGAAAATTTATTCCTCATTTGCTAATATATTATCAACCATTAAAGGTCAATATTACTAAAAATAATTAAATAAAAAGAAACATACAATAGTGGTCACAATCTACATATTTTAATGAAAATTAATTTAATTATGTAAAATTCAAACATACCGACATTTGGATATCAGTATTTTAATATATTTTTTTAATTATTTTTTGCATAACCATCCTCTAGAGGACAGTTTAATCAAAAATAGTTTTTTTTATTTATTTATATTTAATTGAGATAAAGTAAATACTATTATTTATTTATTAAATTTAATACCTACTACAAGAAGTTAGTTTTTTGTATTTAATTTTTTTGAGAAATGTTTCGACTTCTGGAGGACGATATGTTGTTTTCCATATATTCCACTAAAAATACGTAACGCCCTAATTTTTTAAAAGCTGAGACTGTGTCATCCTTCATATGATATAGGATTTTAGTTAATGATTCTTAATTGAGTATAAATGTTAAAGTCGATTTCTTAATGTGAGAATAGAATTGAAGATGATCTAAGGTCATAGAACCCTCTAGTACGAAGTTAAGCTAAAAACTTTCTTAGCGTTTGAGTTCTAATGTAAGATTTTATAAATATTAGATGGACCAATGACTTTTAGGTTGTATATACATGCTAGGATTAACTCCTAAGTATTTAAAGTATATTAGATAGAGTCATAAGAGATCTTTTACATCAAGCCAAGTCCAAAGAATTTGTAGCAACTAAGTTTTCGTATAAGTTGATAGAAGGGTTAACTTTAAATGACCATATCTCCTAAGGTATAATAATATGGGTGACCTATAATATATCAAATCAATGATATTTGAATTAGCTTTCCAACGTATCCAATTTCGCCTTAATCAAAGTTCGGAGTAGAAAGTTATGTCCATTTTAGTGAGGGAGTGCAGAGCTATCTGAAGGTCCGCGCCTAGAGCGCATCACGGACCTGACTCGGACCCTTACTAGATAAGCTATGACTTTTTTTTATTTTTATTTTAAGGTTACTTTTATCCTAAAACCTTTGGGGATCTATTTAAGGTCCTAAAACACATAAAACGTCAGTTTTCATAATTAAAAGCCCTCTCCTTCATTCTTAAACATAAACGCTCAAGAATCATCAAGAAAGTGAAGAAGAAATTAATAGAAGCAATTGAGTGATGAACTGACTGTAAGAGAAAGGAACTAACTTGGAGAAGAAGAACAACTTGGAGAAGAAGAAGAATAATGTTTCATTCTTTCTGTACTGTGTATACAATTGTATATATATGTACAAGTAATCCCTACTCTAACATTATGCACTTGCACCCATGTGATCACAACCTATACTTCAGAATTAACTAACTAACTAATTAATTGAAAGACTAATTAGTGTTGTAACTAACTCTTGTAACTAACTCTAACTACTACTCTTAATAGCTAATGATTCCCAATACTCCCCCTCAACTTGGATGTATTAAAGAGGTTCAATAATCCAAGCTTGCTTAGTAAGAATTCATGTTGTGTTCTTCCTAATGCTTTGGTAAGCAAGTCTGCTTGCTGATCTTTAGTGTTGACATGCATGGTCTTAATAAGTCCCTTCTGGATCTTCTCTCGGATGAAGTGGCAATCTATCTCTATGTGTTTAGTTTTTTCATGAAACACTGGATTAGCAGCAATTGGCAAAGCTGATTTGCTATCACAATAGATGAATGTTGGTTCTGTCAGCTGTACACCCAACTTCTTGAATAGATTTGTAACCCATACCACTTCAGTTGTTAGTGTGGCTAGACTTCTGTACTCTGCTTCTGCAGAGCTCCTAGACATAGTGTGCTGTTTTTTTGATTTCCAGGAAACAAGTGAGTCCCCAAACTTTAGAACAAAACCAGTGACTGATCTTCTTGTTCTTGGGCATGTAGCCTAATCAGCATCACAATACTGAAATCTTTGATTAGAGCTCATAAGCAACCCCTTTCCAACCTCCAATTTTACATATCTGATCACTCTTAATGCAGCTTGCCAATGTGATACCTTGGGCTTCTTCATAAATTGACTTAATGACTGTACTGCAAAAGCTATGTCTGGCCTTGTAATGGTAAGATATAACAGCTTCCCAACCAATCTTTGATATCTGGAAATGTCCTCATATGGTGTGTCTGGATCAAATTTCATGCTGGTCAGCTTCTGATTATATTCAAGAGGTGTCATGTTGGGCTTGGCATTCCCTATACCTACTTCAACTATCAATTCAAGTGCATACTTTCTTTGCTTTATCACAATACCTTCCTTGGACCTCATGAACTCAATCCCCAAGAAGTACTTCAGTTCACCCAAGTCCTTGATCTTGAAGTGACTGTGTTTCTTACTCTTTTCATCACTGTAAAATCTCTTGGACAGCTCCACATATACTTTTTCAAGCAAGTCCCCTTGTAGGAAAGCATTAAAGACATACATTTGAAAGATGTTCCAATGCTAAGTAGCAGCTAGTGCTATGATTGACCTGACTGTTGTCATCTTCACCACTGGAGAGAATGTCTCTTAGTAGTCAATCCCTTCAGTTTGGCTATATCTCTTGGCCACTAGTCTGGCTTTAAATATGCCAATCTGGCCATCAGCTTTATATTTAATCTTAAACACCCATTTACAACCAACAATATTCTTCCCTTCAGGCAACTCAACTATCTTCCAGGTCCCATTTTCTTCCAAAGCTTGTACTTCCTACTGCATAGCAAGTATCCACCTCTTATCTTTGATTGCTTCTGCAAAATTCCTTGGCTTAGTATCTGTGGAGAACATAGATAAGTAGGCTTTGTACTTGGACGATACATTGTCATATGACACATAGTTGCTTTGAGAGTGAAAATTAGATGTGGAAGTCTAAGTCACATAGTCTCTCAACTGGATAGGAGGATAAGGAGTTCTAGTGGACTTTCTGACTGGAACTTCCACATTTCTCATAGGCAGCACTTCAGTTCTAACAGGTCTTTCATTGAAATTAGTTTCTGGTTCTGGTGCATCATCATTTATGATTAAGGGATCAATTTCCAGGAGTGCAATATCACTATCACTTGCACAGATAGGCACAGGAACAGGTAGATTTCTATCTTCATCATGTGTAGAAAAATATCTGGTATTGTAAAAGGCTTAGCAGGAAATAATGGCTTGTGTTTGTTGAGTACCTGTCTAAATGGAAAGATGCCTTTCTTGAATACAACATCCCTACTGATAACAATCTTCTTCTGAGATAAGCTATAGAGCAAGTATCTCTTTAAAACTGGTGTAGGGAGCCTGTTTATCAGGTAGACAGCAGATAACACACATTCTTCCCAAAATCTAATAGGAATGTTGCCCTGAAATCTGATTGCCCTAGCCATTTCAAGTATATGCCTGTGTTTTCTCTCATCCACCCCATTTTGTTGTGGAGTGTATGGACAGCTACTTTTATGAACAATACCTAGAGATTTCAATAGACTACAACACTCATTGTTAAAGAATTCAGTCTCATTATCAGTTCTTACTCTTTTGATATGCCTGTTAAACTGAGTTCTGACTAGTGCCATGAAGGATTTCAAAACTGAGAATACATCACTATTCTATCTTAACAGATACAACCAACACATTCTTGAATGATCATCAACTATTGTTAAGAAAAATTAAAGCCATTATGAGTAGTAATTCTGTAAGGTCCCCACACATCTAAATGAATCAAATCAAAAATAACTATTGCCCTAGACATACTCAATTGAAATGTTAATCTAGTCTATTTGGCAAATGGACAGATAGGACACTTATTACATTCATCATCATTGTTAAAACTGTGAGTAGGTGTTTTAACACTTTTGTAGAAGGGTGGCCTAGTCTGTTGTGCCATAGAAGCTTATCTGTATTAGAACATTAGGTTATCAACACTGTCTAGTTCCCTTTACCTTCTCCACATTGCAGTCCAGTAGGTAGGTAGTACAACCCATCAACTTCCTTACCAATTCCTTTCACCTTTCCATTGGAGAGGTCCTGAAGCACAAAGAACTCAGGAAAAAAGTTAACTGAACAATTCAAGTGTCTTATTGACTTGGATACTGAAAGTAGATTGTGCTTGAATGCAGGAACCACCAACACATCATCTAACATCTTTCCATCAATTGTGCTACAACAACCAGTATGTGAAACTTGTGCAGCCTCACTATTAGGTAAATGCACTCTCTTATCTACATAACTAGATGCATGACAAAGCTTATCCAGCTTGTATGTCATATGACATGTAGTACCTGAATCAACTGTCCAATTTTCTTTCCTGTGTCCAGTCCTGACCTATGTATTACCATTATTCACAGATAAAGCATTGGATATGGTGATCGTACCTACTATGTTAGCCAAGTTGTCCAGTGTTTTGCTTGAGCTTGTACCTGCTTCATCTCTTTCTAACATATGCAGGATTCTACTGTATTGACTTGGAGTGAAGGTTGGTTATGTAGCCATGGTAGAACCAGACTCAGTCTTCTTTCCTTTCACCATGGGAGCAACAGGAGTAAACTCATCAACAAGCTCTACTTCAGTCCTGGCAGCTGTGACATGGTTTATAACATCCTGATGTCTGTTGTTCTGCATCTGGTTTACTGGTACTCCTAACTTCTTCTTAAACTTCCAATCAGGAGGGTATCCATTTAGCCTATAACACTCCTCTCTCATATGACCTTGAACTTTACAGTAATCACAGATCTTCCTGGACTGAAACCTCTTAGAAACATTGCCTTTCCCTGCATACAATGCCATCTGTTTTGGCACATTGTTTCCCACATGTGAACCAATAGTCAGCCTTTGGCTCTCATCAGTCATAATCATTGTATATATCTTACTAACACTAGGTAAGGGATTTAACATGAGGATTTGGCTACGACAATCGGCATATACTTCATTCAGTCCCATAAAAAATGCAAATAACCTCAAGCATGCTAAATGATCAATATAGGTTCTAGATTTGTCATAATTACATGTAGGTGGGGGAACCAATGCATCAAACTCATCCCAATGTAATCTCAGTTTCAAAAAATAGGCAGACACCGACAAATTACCTTAACTAAGTATACAAATTTCCCTGTGCAATTGATATCCTCTAGATCCACCCAAACCATTGTTGCATCTATCGCATAGACTATGCTGCTAAGGAGCTCTTTTGACACGGTATTCATGATCCATGCAAGCACAAATACATTGCACTTCTCCCACTGTTCTTTCATTTCACCCTTGTAATCACTCCTCTTGCAAGTTCTAAGTACAAACCCCAGCTTACTCTTAGCTCGAAGGTTGATTAACATAGATCTACTCCATAACGAGTAGTTCTCTATTCCGGTAAGCTGTACTATGGTGAGTACACTACCAGGAGTTTCTTAACTGTGTAGGTGAAGAGGATGATTCCTTCTCCTTTTGATTTGATCAAGAGTCTCCATTGAATGTATGGACTCGACAGTGACATTTGGACTAGAATCTGTCATTGTTCTTCAGCGAGAATGAGAGATAAATCGAGTGAATCAAGCCTTGATTTGTGGCTCTGATACCATGAAGAAGAAATTAATGGAAGCAATTGAGTGATGAACTGACTGTAAGAGAAAGGAACTAACTTGGAGAAGAAGAATAACTTGGAGAAGAAGAAGAATAATACTTTATTCTTTGTGTACTGTGTATACAATTGTATATATATGTACAAGTAATCCCTACTCTAACATTATGCACTTGCAACCATGTGATCACAACCTATACTTAAGAATTAACTAACTAACTAATTAATTGAAAGACTAATTAATGTTGTAACTAACTCTTGTAACTAACGCTAACTACTACTCTTAATAGCTAATGATTCCCAATAGAAAGTCATCAAGTTAGGATTAACTTCCAAGATTCCTCCTCAAGGTAAGTTATTTTTCATGAATTTCAAGCTACCCAACCTAGATTTCTTTATCTTTTCATGAATCTCTAATAGAATATTAAATCATAACTTAGGGTTTCAAGAAGACAAATTCAAGAATCCCAACAAAGGATTTCTTGATTTTTCTTTTTCAAGAATATAGGTTCTTCATCAAGAACTCTAAAAATTCGAAGTCAAGAACTCAAGAATCAAAGATATTTCCTTCAACCAACGTCCTTCCAAGTTATTTCACTTTAAAAGAACTATCAAGATCGAGGATTTTCTCCAAACAAGCTAGTACTGATCAAATTTCAATGGTAATATCAACTTTTTAGGTATGTAGGGCTACCCATATTTTCTTTCCTGTGTCCAGTCCTGACCTATGTATTACCATTATTCACAGATAAAGCATTGGATATGGTGATCGTACCTACTATGTTAGCCAAGTTGTCCAGTGTTTTGCTTGAGCTTGTACCTGCTTCATTTCTTTCTAGTAGTGTTTTACCCTAATTCTTGAATTCTAAATTAGTTAATTCCTCTTCCATTGAGTTACATATATTTATGCATTGAGATTATAATTATTATTATATATATATATTATATTGTTGGAATTTTTGTTTGTGGATGCTTTCTCATGAACCATAATGAAGTTGATGATCATGACTTTCCTATATATTCTTTATTATTGAGATTGATGATTTTTCATGCATTAAACAAGTATTTTGAATAAAGGTTTTACATGTTCTAGTAAAGATGATGGCTTTTTTATGCATTGATAAAAGAGTACTTTAATCTAATATTATATATGTATTTTATTGAGTACAAAGAGTTACATGTTGGGGAATATGTTTTGATGAGATGGTTCATGATTTAATGAGTTTTTGAAGAAAAGCATGAGATTTACTAAAATCTTCTACTAAATTGGGGTCTTAAGTTGAGATACTACTTTTAATTGTTAAACTAGTTAAACTCCAAAGTTGCTACAAAAATCTATGAATTTTGATATCTTGCTTTAAACTCCAGAAAAGTTTTAGTATAAGTATTTTATGAATAGTGAAGCTTGAAGTGTATGATTTTAGATAGTTTTGAGAAAAGTTAAGGGGATGTTAAGTTGGTTTTGAGAAAAGTTAAGGGGATGTTAAGCTGGGCTAGGTCCTAAAGGGAAGAACGTAATATTTTGAGAAAGAATATTCTTTTAAGTATGAGCATATAATTAATAATTTTGGGAGAAGTATTGAGCACCGATATGAGTGAGAGTAATAATAGCTTGAACTCATAAACTACGTGGCCAGCATAGGATAATGATTGTATCAAGGTACAACTCCTCACTCGCCACTAAGATGACCTAGTTTTGGGATGAGTCCACTCCCCTAGTTTTCATTCCTTACCCCGATAATGTATAAGACAGCTATGGCAGGGTGGGCAAGACGTTGTATCATTATGAAGCTTGTAGTGATGGTTGTTAGTTAGAGAAACACTCTAACAAGTAAGGTTTATTATTTTACACACTGAGATTTATTATTTCTTTATTAAAGTATTTCTTTTTATTATGTTGCATATTTAATTGAGTTGAGCTATTTGCAGGACTAAGCATTTGAGTATCATAATTCTTATATATTGAGTGGCGTTCATTAATGCTTTAAAGTCAGTATTTCTTTACATCAAGTTGCACTTTTAAACAAGTTCAAAAATTATATGTTTTACTTGCATGACATACTTTTGTCAAATATGCTATCTCAAAGTTCAATTTTAAAGTGAGTATCATATTCTTAAAACTATTTTGCCATCTTACATACCATACATTGCACGTACTGACGCCACTCAGCGCTGCATCATTTTATGATGCACGTATAAATTTTAGAGATCCCCAGCAAGCATTTCGTTGAAGATCTATTTAGTCGCAGACAGTGGTGAGACCTCCTTACTTTTGGAGGAACCCTTTTATTTTAGTTCATTCTTTTTTTTTATTGTCTTGAGGTAACCTTAAACATGTTTTGACATCTTCTTATGAGTTGATAGAGGCTTCAAAGAGTGAGTTAGATAGAGAATAGTAGAGTTTGTCATACATTCAGAGTCAATTTTGAAAAACTATTATTATTTATATTAATTGAAACATTGAGTTATTTTAATACAAGATATAAATTTATTTTACATGAGAATTTGCATGACCACTTGAGTACTTTATTTTATTTTATTTAATCTTTCACTAATTGTATAAGTGAATTGAGCCAAGTGGTTGGCTTGGGAACCAACAATGGTTTTTGAGTGCCAGCCACATCCAAAGTGTAGGCTCGGGGAGTGACATTAGAGCCATCAGATTGAAAAATAATTTTTTGATCCGAGATGAATTCTAATGTTAGTGTGTGCCCATGGCGTGACGCGCCTAGGACGCGGACCTATACATACTTTTTTCAAATTTTTTATCGAAATAGGAAAATTCATTCAAAATTTTTTTGCAAAAAATACACTACCGCGCGCCTCCTCCGTGTAGTGGACTAGGCTATTCCGAAGTGAAACTTTTTCTTCTATTTTGACGGGCATTTCTGTCAATTTTTGATCCTCCCTAAACTCAAAACATGATAAAATTAGGTCATTTTGATACGTAAATAAGGTCTAAAATCCCATTCTAAGTCCTTTCTAATTCATTGAAAAGTGAGGGCTTACGAGAGAAGAAAGAAGAACGTAAGATTGAAGAATTCAAGAGGATTCTTCGAGTTGATTATTGATAGCTTCATCCCAGGTATGTAACACTAAACTAAAATCATGGGATTGTTCTCTCATGTGGCCCATAGATGATCATAGTAGAGTGATGATAGTTCATAGGTCTATATACATGATTCTTGATGTGTTTTCTTGAAAATTATATTAATTACATGTATTTTCTTATGTTGATGTTCATCATGAACTTATTTTCTTAAGTTGAATGTTTTTCATGAGATATTATATGACCCTATATGTTAATTATTAAAAGCATGCATGAAAGAAGATAGGAATTGAGTCTAGAGCCTTGATTGAAAATGTTGATAGAAATTATGATTGAGATAGGAGAATAATGACAAATTTATAGAACTTGATAATCCCATGAGTTCGTAAATGAACTCTAATGATTGTTTATTCGATTGTTCCCTAATTGTTGTTCTAAGCCTAGAGCTATTGATTGAGATGTTGATTGATGAGATGATTAGAGTCTTTATGAGACTAATTGAATGATGGTGCCTCCCCAAGACTGATTTGAGCTGAGTTGATTGAGATGATTTGATTAGATTGATTGGACTGATTATCTTATGAGCATTGAGTTATGGAAAGAATATTGAGCACCAAAAGAGTAAAAGTTAATCTAACTCGCCCTTGTTAAACAACGTAGCTAAGTGTAGGTGAGAATTAGGACCATCACATCACATTATGATGAGGTTCTCTCTGATTAGAATTCCCTGAAATCAATAGAGGACTTATAGATTGCTGTCTCCATTTGGACCTATCCATTATGATTTTGATTCATTCCCTACCTGTCAAGTATAGAATGGTTTTGGCAACATCAGAGAGATTGTTGTACAATCATTGGCTCATAAGTGATTTTTGTTGGATAAGAGAAACTCCCAAAAAGTTTCCAAACTGAGTACTTCAAGTTGAAATGATATGAGATGAAATGAGTCGAGATGAGTCCCTCTGATATGAGTCTGATTTAATTGATGAGGTTTGATGGGCTGATGGATCACTTGTCTACTCTTTATTCTTGTTGTAGATAGACATTTGACATGTTGATTTATTAATATCCTTGATGTTAATTGATGTTTCATATTTTTCTACCTGTTTCGGTTTCATCCGATCTGTTGAATGATTGTTAATATCCTAATAGTGTATTTATTAGGATATTCAAAAACTTGCATCTACTCAACTCATGCACTTATTCTCTAATAATGTCAAAAAAAAAATTATATATGGTGTTGATGTATGATAAGTGATAGTGTCTCCCACATCTCAATTTCTTATACTTTCTAAAAGAAAAACACATTTATGCATATATACACAGAAATATATATGTATTTATATTTTATATTGCTTACTATTTATTGTTATCAAGTTAGAAGCTCTTCTCTTCTTAATTAGCACTGATATTTTATTTTGTGTGCTTTTAATCTTTCTTTCAAAAACACATAAATTCGATCAAACTATGTTAAAACAAAAGTGTCTATGAAATTTTATTTTATATTTTTGTGCGAAAAAAAATTCTTTTAAAAGATGTTTCATATGACCTATTTAAACTTCTTGTTATCTCCTTCTTGCTAGGGCACACATATTAGCATAGTAAAAATGAGACTGGAATATTTAAAAAAGAGTAATCAACCATAAAAAGATAATAATGTCTCGGTACAATTGATATGGTTATGATGGAAGAACATAGAGAAGATAATAATAAAATAATATTGCTTTCAATTTCAGTATCATCTATTTGAGTGATCAAAATATTAAGAAGGGACATTTACTAAGTTTAACTGATAATGTCTTTATCAAAATGGAAAGACAGTTTGATAGCAAGTATGTTTTTTGGCTTTATTCATAAAGTTCTTTAGGTTGCGCTACAATGTAAGCTTTGTATATATTTAAATCTTTAAATAATAACTCAATCAAATATTTTCTTATATATATGCATAGAAAAATTATTATAATCAGTAATACATGTGCAACAGATGTACATAAGAACTAGCATACACACACACAAAAAAAAAACATGCTTGTCATAGGATCATAAGTCATTTCAAATCATCATGATGCATACTTGGGCTTTAAAAGCCAAGTCATCATTCAAAACATGATCATATGCATAGGAATAGCTCATTCATAACTTGTACGTGATGGTGCAAAATCACCTTGAGTTCTTAAAGCCATATCATAGTAATTATAGTCATGTCATAGTCATACTTGCCTTGAAACCACGTTCATAATCATAACTCGTAACCAATCCCATATCAAAACCTCATGAAAAACCTTGTTCATGAATGCTTATGAGATGAGAAGTGAGAATAAAGCATGGACACATGAAATTCATACTTTAAACATGATAATAAGATGGAAACATTCATAATCCAATGAACAAATAAACATTTGAATCATACTTGAAATTACCCATGCATGATTTCATAGTTAAAATGGACATGCAAGTTCAAATCTCATGAAATATATGTAATTCAATAGGATAAGAGTTAATTCATGTTTAAATCATCATTTGAATACAACCTATATCATAATTCTAGCAATTCGAAGTCGAAACATGAAATCCATACTTGAATTATTCTTTAAAGTCATAAAATAGATGAAAGAGATTTTGGGCTCCATGGTTGGATTGAACCCACAGATAAATCGACACATATCTTGCTTAGACCAAGGAGTTTGAGATGAATTTATCTTGAACTTCAAACCCGAGTTGAATCGTAGCTTGAATCTTTGAAGATGAGACTTGGAGAGTATTTTACGAGTTTGATCATAGATAGAGACTAAGTGTTAGACTTGAATAATGTTTTAGGAATAGCATTGGGGTTGATTTAGGATTGTACAAGACTGAAGAAACGTCCAAAATACACAAGGATTTTGTAACACCCGGTAAAGTAATCGAAATACCCCTAGGATAGAGATGTGCGTGTAGCACGTCTTTCCATGCTCTATTTGCAAATTCGAGACTAGATATGCAATCAGTTTAGAAAAGTGAGAGGAAAAATGGTCTCATTCGAATTTTAGAGCCATCGAATTGAAAAATAATTTTTTGATCCAAGACGAATTCCAGTGTCAGTGCGCACCCAAAGCGTGACGCGTGCCTACACTTATTTTTTTAGTTTTTTTTATGGGAATTGAAAAACTCGTTCAAAATTTTTGGATAAAAATACATTAGTGCGCGGGCCTCCGCGTCTAGGATTGGGCTATTCCGAAGTGAAACCTTTTTCTTATTTTGATGGGCATTCTAGTTAATTTTTGACCCCTCCTAAACTTAAGACAGGATTAAATTAGGTCATTTTGATGCGTAAATATGGTCTTAAACCTCATTCTAAGTCCTTTCTAATTCATTGAAAAGTTTAGGTTTGAGAGAAAAGAAAGAACAATTTAAGGTTGAAGAATTCAAGAAGATTCTTAGAGTTGATTGTTGATAGCTTCATCTTAGGTATGTAAAGCTAAACTAAAAGCATTAGATTGTTCTCTCATGTGCCCCATAGATGTTCATAGGAGAGTGATTATAGTTCATAAGTCTACATAGATGATTGTTGATGGGTTTTTTTTTTAAAAATTTTATTAATTACATGTATTTTCTTATGTTGATGATCATCATGAACTTATTTTCTTGAGTTGAATATTTTTCATAAGATAGGAATTGAGTCCAGAGCTTTGATTGAGAATGTTGATAGAGATTGTGATTGAGATGTGAGAATGATGACAAATTGATAAAACTTGATAGTCCAATGAGTCTCCATAAATGAACTCTAATGATTGTCTATTTGACTGTTCCCTAATTATTGTTCTAAGCCTTGAGCTATTGATTGAGATCTTGATTGATGAGATGATTAGAGTCTTTATGAGATTGATTGAATGATAGTTCCTCCCCGAGGTTGATTTGAGATGAGTTGATTGAAATGATTTGATTAGATTGATTGGATTAGTTGCCTTATGAGCATTGAGTCATGGGAGGAGTATCAAGCACCAAAAAAGTAAGAGTTAATCCAACTCGCACTCATCAAACTATATAGCTAAGCATAGGTGAGGATTAAGACTATCACATCATATTATGATTAGATTTTCTCTGATTAGAAGTCCTTGAAATCAATAGAGGACGTATAAATTGCTTTCTCCATTTGGATATATCCATTATGATTTTGATTCGTTCCCTACCTGCCAAGTACAAAATGGTTGTGGTAACATCAACGAGATTGTTATACAATCACTGGCTCAGAATTTATTGTTGTTAGATAAGAGAAACTCCCAGAAAGTTCCTAAACTGAGTACTCCGAGTTAAGATGAGTCTGATTTGATTGATGAGGTTTGATGAGTTGATGGGTCACTTATCTACTCTTTATTCTTTCTTTAGATAGACATTTGATATGTTGATTTGTTAATATCTTTGATATTGACTGATGTTTCATATTCCTCTACCTATTTTAGTTTCATTCAACTATTTTACATACCATACATTCTACGTACTGACGATATTCGATACTACATCATTTTATGATGCTGATACAGGCATTAGAGATCATTAACAGGTGCATCGTTGAGGATCTTGGATGTTCAGCTGATTGGTGATCCTCTCTTACTTCGGAGAATTCATTAATTTTATCTTTATCTTGCTTTAGAGTTAGAATTATTTAGCTTTATTGTGATTGAGGTAGTCATAGGTCTGTTATTGGCACCACCTAAAAGTGATAGAGGCTTCACAAACTAGAGTAGAATGTTGATTCTTAAGAGTATGAGCTAGTTCTTTCTACTAGCCTTTCATTTATATTATTATTTGAGATTAATAGATGTGCCCATTTACTTTTCCTTTGTCTTCCGCTAATTAGTAGAATGTATGAATTGAATGAATGTGATAAGGCCAAGTGATTCGTGTGGGGACTAGCAATACTCTCTAGGTACCAGCCACGTCTTGGGTCCCCTCCTAGGGCGTGACAAACTTATTATCAGAGCACAAGTTCAAGTGTTCTAGGGAGACTATGAAGCCGTGTCTAGTAAAGTCTTATTTATGGGTATGTTGTCTACCAAACTTGATAAACTGGAGCCTATAGGATATTAGGAATTGTTTCAATTCTTTCGTGTTCTGAATTGTGTAATGGAGCTATGCTCTATGAAAGTTCTATTCTAATTTGTGCTTTGCGCATTGCAGAGTTGCGATCATTTGTCCCAGAAAAGTCGTTAGAGGTAGAGGACATCCCCCCGACAGCATGTTAACGCACCTGAGTCTCAAGGAAATGAGGAACCCATGGAACAAGCTATCCCTGTTGTGCAGCCCCCACAGGATGAGGTCTCCAATTCTGAGCTACGCAAGGCTATTCAAACTCTAGCCCAGGTTGTCACAGCACTTGGTGCAAAACAAGGAGTGAGTCAATAGGATGCCCATGACACTTCTAGAGTCCAAGATTTCTTGAGGATGAATCTACCTGACTTCACAGGGTCTGCATCCACTGATAATCCTGAGAAGTATGTGGAGGAGCTTCAGAAAGTGTTCTAAGTATGCATGTGGCTAATGCTGACAGAGTGGAAATGGCTGCTTATAAACTAAAGGGTGTGGCTAGACTATGGTTCGACCAGTGGAAGAAGGGTATATGAAAGGATGCCCCCGTGATGACTTAGGCTATGTTCGAGGAAGCTTTCTTAAGGCATTTTTTTCCAAGGGAGAAAAGAGAGGCAAACATAAGAGAGTTCTTGAACTTGAAAAAGGGCTCTATGATTGTGCAAGAGTATAAGCTGAAGTTTACTCAACTGTCTCGATATGCTTCGGACATGGTCCCTGATATGAGGGGGAGATAGGAATGTATGTTGATGGGTTAAATAGAGGGCCAAAGGGAGATGGGAGGGGAGCAATGCTCGTGAGTTACATGGATATAGAGAGATTGATGACCTTTGTGCAATAAGCTAATGAGGAGAGGCAACATGATAAAGAAGAGTTCAAAAATAAGAAAGGAAAAACAACCAACCCTGAGGATGGAAAGAAGGGGAATAGAAACTGATTTCCAGCATCATCATCTACTAGTGCACCTAGACCTAAAGCTAGAAATGATCAGAGGTCCTAGAATATTGGAGCCCATGGATCTCAATCACAAGCTAGTATGGCTCATGGTTCACTTGGTAAGCCAGCATATTGCAAGTATGTTAAATTCCACTTGAGAAGATACCGTGAGGGGAGTGATATATGCTACAAGTGTGGCAGCGGGTCACTATCAGACAGATTGCCCAAAGTTAGCTAATTGGGCTCAATCTATTGCACTAGCCCTGCCAGCTAAAGAAAATCAGAGAGGTACTATGTCAGGCGTAAGCGACGCCACAAACCATTTGTATGCCATGGGTAGTAGACATGATCAGGAGAACTCCCCAGATGTTGTGGTTGGTACCATTCGAGTATTTTCTATTAATTATTATGTGTTAATGGATCCTGGTGCGACATTATCTTTTGTAACTCCTTATATGGTCAGTAGATTCGATAGAACCCCTGAGAGTCTCCTTGAACCCTTGGATGTTTCTACTCCAAAGGGTGAGTCTATTTGAGCTGAAAGAGTCTATAGAGCTTGTGTAGTGTCCATCTATCATAGGGATACTATCATTGATCTAATTGAGTTAGATATGACTAATTTTGATTTGATTCTTGGCATTGATTGGCTCCACACCTATTATGCCTCTATTGATTATAGAGCCCGAACCATTAAGTTTCCATCCGAATGAACCGGTTCTAGAGTGGAAGGGTGACTCTGTAACACCTAAAGGAAAGTTTATCTCATATCTTAGAGCTAGAAAGATAATTGCTAAGGGTTGTATCTACCACCTTGTGAGAGTTAAATCTGATGATCTTAAGTCTCCTACTCTTGAGTCAGTCCCAATTGTGAATGCGTTTCTAGAAGTGTTTCTCGATGATCTACCTGGAGTCCCTCCTGAAAGGGAGATTAACTTTGGGATTGATGTTATTCTCGATACCTAGCCTATCTCAATTTAACCTTATAGGATGGCCCTCGCTGAGTTGAAAGTTTTGAAAGAACAGTTGTTTTCGTCGACAACATTTTGGTGTATTCAAGAGATGAAGAGAAGAATGCAAACCACCTCAGAATTGTCCTCAAAGCCGTTAAGGACCATGAGCTATATGCAAAATTATCGAAATGTGAATTCTGTCTTAAGGTTGTGGCTTTTCTAGGCCATATTTTCTCCGGTGATGGTATTCGAGTAGATGCTTGATGTGAGGCCAAAAATATATATTTTTAGTCATTATTTACCTCATATTTAATACTTTTATTTATCCTTTTTGAGCATAAATTTTATGAATTATGATAAATTGTGTATTTTATTTGTAGGATTAAATTGACGCAAAAATGAAGAGATTTGGAGCTCAAATGAATTAAAAAGGAGAGTTTATAGAAGAAAATTCAAGCAGACAGTTTAATGGATTAAATTAAATATAATAATATATATTATTATACATATGCATGCGGCATTGCAATTCAATTGTAATTTGGAGTAAGCGACCACGTGGCTGTATGTCTAAGGCGGCAACACGCGTGAAGACCCAATTTCCTTTCGGTTTTAGGTTTTCTAATTTTTTCTGGATTCAATTATTTTATATGGGATTTCTTCCTACACCTACAAATATTTCCTAAAATTAGGTTTTACATAACTTTTGACCTAGAGAGAAATAGGAGCCGCCATGGAGGCCGAAGAATTTTGGTTTCATCTTTTCTTCTCCTATAATATTTATTTTTATATTTATCTTTGAATAATTTTGTGGTAATTTCTTCATGTCTATGTGGAGTCAAACTTCTCATTCTAAGATTATGGTAGCTAATAAGATGATTGTTTAGTCATTATTAATTTAAAATATTTATTTATTATATTAGTTGTTCTTGATGTGTCTATCCCCGCTCAACTATGTAGTTAGGCAATCAATAACGGTAGGCCGACAGAGGTGTGCAACCCTGTTCAGGTAATTTAAACCCTGTGAATCAACAACTAGATAATTAAATAATTTAATAAAATTGAGGCTAAACATGATTATTAGCTAAACCATAATCTTAGTTCGATTCATTCATTGATTGCATAGAAAAATCTTTTCTCTTGGTTAATTGATCATCACTTAAATAAATAATTAGAATTAATATAAGTTAGTAAATAATTAATCGACAAATCTTTTGGGTTTGACATTCGACTCTGAAAAGAGCTGCTATATTCCTTGGTTGACCACATATACTTGCGTGTGCTGGGGAAGCAATAATTTTTTGCACCATTACTGAGGACTTAGAAATTAATTACTTTTCTAGGTTATATTTTTTTTTTATTATTTAAATATTTTTTTAGTATTTTATTCTTTTTTATTATTATTTTTATTCTTTTCTATTTGTGCAAATATTTTAAACAATTAAAAAAATATACTTTTTAGTACTCTTATTGATATGGATTATTGGGATAAATAGTGGGGACATGTACATGATTCTCCTATTGCTATGTATATATAAATTTGAAAGGCTAGTGTAAATTATGGAACCATGGATATCCTTGTCAATATTGTGATGGGACCCACTTGAATATCGAATGTTATACTATTCAAAAGAGCGGGTTGTGTGCACCTATCCAATCCTTTAAATGATATATTTGTCATATACGCGGTGGTCAAGAGGGTCGTTGGGATGGTTGTCTGAACTTGTATCCCCCTCCCACGAACCCCGATTATTATTCTTCTATTGTTTGTGATGATGGCAGTTGTAATGCCCTTATTACTAATTAATGTAGTCACTTTTAAAAAAGGTATTCACTCAAGATGAAGTCAACCCCTGCTTCACAACTCTTTGACTTGAAATTTGTGTCGAGAGAGGAATTAAGTTTCGTCAATCATAAAAAGAGGGATTTAGGTAGGAGTTTGTCTTAGTGAATTTTATTGTTTGTATGTAATTATACATGTTAACAAGCCTTAATAATAAGTATTATGTGGGAACAAAATAAATAAGGAATGAAAAAGGAGTCTTGGACAGCCCTCTTTAAGTTGCTTTTACATAATATAAATATATATATGTGTGTGTTGCCCAAATTCAAGTCATTTTCAAGACTTATACTCACCTTATAAACACCCTCATATTTGTATAATTGCTCAAAATCATGAAAAAAAAGTCACTTCCCTTGGGCAAAAATCAAGATAAATTTTGTCTTGAAATTTTGCAATGTTTAGTAATTAGGGTATATCTCTTCGTATACAACTTTGTTTTTAGTTTGTAAATGCGTTTTTGAAAACTGATTTGTATACCTACAACCTTTCTGTTTATGGAAAAATTAGAATCTGCTTGTATGGTGTCCAAAAAAGGCGTGAAACACAGTGAAAGTTCTTACCAGTTTTCTGTCCAAGAAGCCTTCTATGTACTGCTGTTAGTATTTTAATCATATCTTGGTATGTGAGCTGTGATTAGTGATGCTTCTTAGTTCTTTGCAACCCCAAGATATATATCTACAACTATTATGTTTATGTTTAGACCTAATTTTGTAGTTATGGATTCATAACAGTGGACATAATTTAGGACATGTTTTGTCCAGAGTTTTGACATAAAAATCCCTGGGGGTGTGTTGTTAGTGTTTTGATCATAAGTGCTTGTACAAAGAGTATTCTGAAGTGATTCTTGATCATTTGCAACCTAAATGTATATAACTATAGTTTTCATGTAGTTTGGAAAGCCTATTTTGTCCATTTACCAATCCAAAATACAGTTGTATTGCAAGGTAGTAAAACTGCCTAAAAGAGCGTGATCTGCAAAAATAGGATTCAGTTTTGGCATTTCTCTTGTTAGTTGCTACCTATTTAAAGTGTTGAATGTTAAATGAGTATTAATGTTCTCACACTCTTGTATAATCTTAAGGAAATTTATTGAAGAAACAGATGCCGTATTGATCCACAACTTGAAATCGGTAGGATCGATTGCATGCTAAAAGGTTCAGGTTCGTGTAAAGACTTATTCTTGTACTTTTGTTCTCTGCTGGCACATTTGAATGTTATCTTGGTATCTCAGCTATGTGCTTGTCATTTTATCTTGTTGGGTTGATATATATATTGGGACTCATAAGAAACTCGCTTAATTTGCCCATTTGTATGAATTATCTAATCACTTGATATCCTTGTGGACTTTGTCCTTCTTGTGGCTGTGACTTTATCACCATTGGCATGCCTCTTGTTCAGATCAACTGCCATCTTGATTGTGAATTTTTTGTTCATCCTAAGTATGGATGCAGTCCATTTTATGTACGAACTAGAAAGTCACTCTTAATATGGTTCTTGGTTCTCTTGATAATTGGGTTTTCACCCTTCTTGATATAGGGCTTCCTTCTTGATTGATTATGGTTGGTGTGATGACATGACTTACATACTGGGCAAAACTTGTCATTTGAATGTCATGTTAAAATTGTTCTAGGAACACTTGATACTTAGATCATTAAAGATCCTACTGGGTATTATTGGTGTATTTGTTCACTTGGTCTATTTACTATCTTCCAATTGTGTTTCTCTTTCACTTAAGAAGGATAAATTGAGGTATTTAAGGTTCTCAGCTTTTAGGTTTTACACCACTAAGCTTCATGCTTAGCGATAGTTATTTCTATTGTAGGGAGTACGCAAGATGATGCTTGAGAATGACCATTGAAGATAAATTTTGGGAGCTATGCAGAAGATCACATTTGCATCTAGACATATATATATTGTAGTAGTTTTGGGACATGTACATGATTCTCCTATTGCTATGTATATATAAATTTGAAAGGCTAGTGTAAATTATGGAACCATGGGTTGTAACTTTAAGTTTTGACTTTAATTAAATTCGAGTCGGTGAACTTTTCTATATTAAAATATCAGTCATGTTAAGATGATTGTATGAAACAAAAACTAGTAAAGTTTATGTCCTTGCATTTTAATATCAGCAATACTTTTCAGCGTGCTATAACAGTTTGGGCAATATATAAATATCTCGCAATATAGTAGTTCAAATTATTTGCAAGGTACTCATGCCAAAAACTTAAGCTAGAATCAACTGAACAACCTTCAAAACAAAATCCTAAACCTTTAACTATTTTGAATTCATTACTTAAATATGATTAATAGGTCACCTGTTAAATTCTTCATATGTTGGTAAGTGTTACATAAGCCTAGAATGTACAAAAGTGGCATCCTCCCGCGAGGGTTGCCAAAATAGGGGTAATGAAGTTGAGCAGGCAAAACAACATGCTCACATTATTGAGCTATTGAAGCAATTAATAGAGCAACAACAAGACGCACGGACAACCACAGAGATAACTCATTTTTCAACAAATTTCAATAATAAAAACTCAACACACAAAAATGGCCACCCATCTGGTAGAAATTAAGCTCAAACTAAAGATAGATCAATTTGGCTCAGATGGTCATGACATGGAGGCACACTTGAACACAAAGGTTGAGGCAAATGATGTCCAATCACCAATTGTCAATGTTGAGAAAAGTACACACGAGGATGTAAATAATAATGCGATTCATGAATCAGGATATGTTAGGCCTCATTCTTATCATTTTTCTACATTGTTCTTGGATGATGAGATATTAATCAAGTTATCTAAGCCTATGAAAGAGTGTAAGACAGAGGAACAATATATCCATATTCTTGAATTTATTAAGCAAAAATCAGAAAATTACATTCCTCATCTAAGGCCTAAGAAGTGTAAGATGCGATATTTATTATTTGGTTCCTTTATATTCATACTGCCGCCCCTTGAGCAAAGTAAAAGATAGATGCAAAATTGGGGATGCAATTCATATCTTCAAATTGGAGAAAAAAATCAGTGGTGACTTGAGTTGTGCCGTTACATTAAATCGCTTATTGGGAGGCAACCTAATTGTAGTGTAGCTTTTTAGTTTTATTATTTTATTTTTATTTTTATAGTGTCACTTTCTTTTCTTTTTTGTGTGTTTTATTTTTTGTAGATTAGGAGAAGTCTGAATAACCAAAATTTAAAGCAAAGGAGCAATTTAAGCTTAAGTGTGGGGTGCGTACAATGCTCGATGGACATTGAGAGAATATGCTTCTAGCTTGGTCTAAAGGCCTCAACGAGTTTTCTAACCCTTGTTTTAAATTTTAATTGATGCTTTGAGGACATAGAATGTTTTCAAGTGTGGGGAGGAAATTCTTCCAAATATACTGTTTAGGGTAGAGTGTGTTTTAGGGTTGTTTAATGTAACACCCCACACATTACATGTACTAGTCCTATGCACGTGAAACATGATATGGCTTGGTCAAATTAGCGGTTATCTTTAAAAAGTGCCTGAATCTCAAATTAGAGGGCGATCATGGCCTTAAATGAAGTGAGAGAAGTGAGGTGCTTGTAGGACTTAGGAAGCTAGCAGGTGAGTCACCTACTTGCTTAGCTTAAATTTGCTAGATAGATGGAGACGAGGTCCAACGTCGAATCTGTCCAAGTCCGATTATGAATAAAGTATGTTTTAAGGGTGTAACTTTAGCCCATGTTTTAGTTCCATAAATGGAGTATATTTTGAGTCCAAGAAAAATAGAAAAAGACCCAAGCCCATTACAATTTATTTGATGATTTAGGCCCAACTAACTAAAGACAAAGGGGAAAAATGGGCCGCAAAGGCCCATCAATTTGTAACCCATTAAAGCCCAAGTGAAAGGAAAAAATAGGTACATCACTAATTTGATAAAATAAGGATAAATATTCAAGAGAAATTTCGCAAAAATTATCTCTTTAAAAGGGCTTACAAGCAACACCTTTAAGCCACTTCAACTTGTGAAAAAAAACCAGATTTTCTTAAGGCTTTCTCTCTACACTTCTTAACCTTGTAAAGAAGCCACAAGGAGACTTTTAGGGTTCTTGGAGAATTCCTAAATCTTGAAGGTAATGTTAAGTAAGTTTACTTATGTGTTTAGTACGGTTTTCTTATGAAAAAGAAGAGACAATGTTTGTAGGTATATGCTAAAACTTTTGGACAGCATGTGTTCCAAGGGTTATTATATACTTTTCTTGTTTATCTGGGAGCTTTTATTTTCTTGGTTGGCATGATTATGAAAGACGGTTGCTTTTCTTATTTTTTTGGTTCTGTAATAATGTATAAAGGTTGCTGCACTGTTTGGTTTATTGTAAACAATCAAGGTTTAACGTGTTATCTTAAGTGTGTTGTTTGTAGAAATTGTGGGCTGATTGAATAAAGACTATGGTCTCATGTCCTACATCTATTTTTGAGGACTATGGTTTTATGTGTATATATGGTGGGGGCTGGTTGGTTAAAGTTAGAACAGGTTTGGAATTGTCGACGTTGAAATGTAGTGAAGGAATGTAACGTTATGCCGACTATTTATATGTTGTGTAGAATTGTTATGTGTTGTGCTTTGTAGGCAGTTGTAAGACTGTTATGGGACGTTGAAATGTAGTGAAGGAATGTAACGTTATGCCGACTATTTATATGTTGTGTAGAATTGTTATGTGTTGTGCTTTGTAGGCAGTTGTAAGACTGTTATGGCACTAAAACAAGTTGCATATGATATGTATATGAGAATGTGTATTAGAAAATACTATTAGGGCGGAAAGGTTGAAAGAATACGCTCGGGTTTATAATTATCCGCTTGCTGCTCGTGTGTTATTTTTTATGAGATTGGACTGCCAAGATTTATCTATTGGCTGTTGATGCTAGTCTTATCACCTACTATACTATAGATAAATATTGGGAAGAAGGGAAGGTTATCTTAAGGTAATAGCGAGGTCATACAGCGAGGTCTGTAAGGCTACTTGATTTCGTATTACTTGGCATGAAATCTAGATTCTTCCTTGCCATATAAAGGCACTTATCAATTTCAACATAACTATTAATCATGTCTCCAATCTTTCACATATTGATATACTCCTGATCAGCGGTAAAGAAGGACACAAAAGTTAGAAAGGGCGCAGTCCAAGAGGGCCAGGTCTATAGGACAGTTTACACCACCCTCCTATACATAGTCACCTTCAAATCTGCATACATACGTGGCTACCAAGTTACATGGAATAAAGTTCACGAGTTGTTTCATCTCATACACATTCTATTATTTGTGTAACGTACTTTTTTCATTGTCATATTATCTTATATTACTATTTACATGTCACATGCTACATCTACAGTCCTATAGCTCCAACATTATAACCACCAAAAGAATCATCTAAAAGTAATTAAAAGATAAAGTATATTGCCTATTGATGGGTGGTAAGCCGAGGGGTAGAAGAATCATCTAGCCAGGGTTAATCATATCAAAGGGGGTAGCCCAAGGGGTGAAAGGAAAAGCCTAGCCAGGGATGATCCTGATATTGATTTATCACTGATAAGTTGGTCATTTGTATTACATGTTGTGCACAGATTATATAGTAAAGGTAAAGTAATAAAAAGAACATAAAGTACATGATCCCACCGTATAACTAAAGGTGATCTCTTATCCTACACCAGTGCATAGTTTTATTTGAGTTGTTACTTCATATACAATATTTCCTGCCTTACATATTCAGTACATTATCTCGTACTAACTTCCCTTACGGGGGACCTGCATTTCACGCTGCAGGTATAGGTGTTAGTAGATCTCCCCAGTAGGAGTACAGGATATCCAGCTACTGTTACCAAGCTCCAAGTTACTACGGAGCTGTATGTGTAGAGGTTATATTTTTGTATTGTATTGTTAATTGAGGCGGGGCCTATCCCAAATCTTATCAGATACTTTTCCTTATCTATAGGTTCTGTAGACTATATAAATTAAAGTGTGGTTATGTCTCGTACTTTAGACAATGTGGCCCCAATGGCCTAGCCATATGCATTTCCTTTTGGCTTGTTAGTACGGTTTACTTTCTTAAAGGCATGTCGAATGTAGAAATTCCTTATAGTATGTATAGAAAGCATAGGGACATAGTTTGGTTCTCCCGAGCCTTATCAGTAGTAGGTGCCAGTCCGCCTTAACGGGACATTGGGCGTGACAGAAGTGGTATCAGAGAAGGTCATCCTAGGGAGTCTACAAAGCAGTGTCTATGTAGAGTCTTGTTTATCGATGTGTTGTGCACTACATTAATAAGCAAGAGGCTACATGGCATTTAGGAGTTGTTACTTTCTTTTCATTCTTTAGATCGTGCCATAGAGCTAATTGTAATAGGTATATTGTGTCTAACTCCTAAATTGTTATGTACAACAAGTATGCTAGAAATCAGGAAAATAAAGGTAAAGGGAAAGAAGTAGAATTGGTGGTTGGTATACCCAATCAAGTGAGACAACGACATGAGGATCAAGATGAGTCTCTGTCATAGACATCTCCAACTCCTCCAGCTCCTGAAGAACTCGGAATTAGTGAAATTCCCCCAAAACCACCTATCAATGCTACCGTGTAGGATCTGATAAATGCAATCCAACTATTGACTCTAGTTGCTGGCCAAGGTCAAAGACAGGAAGGTCCAGTTTTAGGTACATGTAGTGCGTA
>DF360078.1:8642-21361 GCA_000787875.1 Solanum virginianum | reverse complement strand
TTAGTAATACAACATAAAATCATGCAATTTTCATAAAAGAGGAGGTTAGGCTCCATGGATGAAAGGACCATGACTGAAGACCCACATACCATAAAACTTGAATTCTTTGTGGTGAACTTGAAGTAGACTTAGAACTTGAAATGAGTCCTTAAGTTCAAAACTTGAGCTTGAGATCTTTAGATTTGAATGAGAGAATTGATAGAGTCTTAGAGGGGTTTGAGAGAGAGTTTTGTGAGTTATAGAGTTGAAAAATTGCTAAGTATTGGTGATTTCATGTTTAAGTGGGCATGGGGCTATGACTCCAAGGCCCTTGTCTGAATCAGAAAAACTAAGAAAAATAATACACTGGTCTGCGTCCCTAGAGTGACATGGACCTATCGCCTGACCAAAAACACTACCCTAAGCCCCTGGCATGTCGCAGCCAGGGTGTGGATAGCCACTTCAAATAAAAATTAGTGAAAATTATTTTGGTTAAGGATCTTGTAAAATCTGAGTTATACCTATTCCCCACTCAATTTTGCTCCTTGATTAAGAATATGAAGTATAATTTTTGAAATCACGCATGGATTTGGAGATATATGGAAATTATGATTATGATGCATTTTGAAGCATATGTGAGGCGTTTCATCCTACTTCCTTAAGAGGTCTTCTAGTTATGCACCCTCCTCAGTGAGTGCACCTATCCATTCTAACATATATGATCAAATATTTTATAGTCATAAGAATTTCAGGGATTAGGGTTCTTAATCCCAAGGAAATATGACTCAAGGCTCAAGCGAAAAGCCACCTTATGGTAAGTGTGGTAAACTCCACCTAGATGAGTGCCGTAAGGGCAGAAATGCTTGTTGTCAATGTGGGCAGTTTGGACACTTTCAAAATAAGTGTCCTATGAGAAGACAAGGTGATGGAAGTAACAAAGATATTCCTCCACAATACCATTAGTTGACAGGTATCAGAGGGGCACCACTGCGGGTACAAACGGTAGAACAAACCATCTATATACGATGGGTAATCGACAGGATTAGGAAATTGCATCAGATAGTGTTACAATTATGCTTCCAGTCTTTACTTTTTATAGTTATGCACTACTTGATCCTAGTGCCACTCTATCTTTTGTGACTCCCTATGTGGCTAATAGATTTGGGATTCTTTCTGAGTGTTTGCTTGAACCCTTTACTATTTCCACTACTATGGTGAGTCTATCCTAGCTGAGAGGGTCGATAGGGATTATGTAGTGTCCATCTATCATAGGGATACCTTGCTTGACTTAATTGAGTTGGAAATGGTTGACTTTAAAGTGACTCTTGGCATGGATTGACTTCATGCCTGTTATGCCTCTATTGATTGTAGGACCCAAATTTTTAAGTTCCAATTTCCAAATGAGTCTATCCAAATGTGTTGATTTGGAGTACCATAGGAGGGGGGAAAGCAGTGATTTTCTCTTGATTTTTAGACTCTATTTGAGGCAAGTGGACTTCTAACCTTTTGTTAAGTATGGATGAACCTTGTATGCTCCTATATGTATGGAATTGAGTGTTTGGGGGTAGAATTATATTATTCTAAGCTTGATTGTGACTTTCGTGTTGAATACTTATTCATATAATTATATATATTGTGTTGTAAATTAATTTTGAGTTCGTAATTTATGTGATCTTTTGAATTATTTGATGTTGACAGCGAGATGATGCTTAAATTATTTTATAATTGATATATTAAGACAGTGGTTATATCGAAACACTAATGATATTAAGAAACTGATGATATGACACATTGATGAGATTGAGACTTTAATAATATTGAGACATTGATGATATAGAAATACTGATAATACTAAGATATTGATGGTATTGAGACAAGGAGATACTTATGATGTTGATATTATAATGTAATTATGATCATGTACCTTGCATCTCTTATTATCTGTGTGTTTACACTGGTGATGGCGATAACTGCGATGTGAGTAATACAACATGTGGATTGGTGGCTGGGTCTCTATTGGTCGAGCCGAGGTAATATGATGATGATCCGAGGTCATTTTGGGAGGGTACATTGTCTTTTTTCGAATGGGCGAGCATTAGTCGAGGTCTTTGCTGGCAGTGTTAATGGATACAAGGCATAAGTGAGACCCCCATGGGTTTCGATCTAAGGTATATATATGATCAGTGGATGTGTATCATAGGGCAGACATTCATCATGATTATTTTACATTGCATTGCATTGTATACATCTCATGGCATCCATTCTATCTCATATTATATCTAATTGATATAGTTGTATATTGTTTATGAGATTGTGTACTTATTATATTCCTGATCTTTGTGTAAGTGTTGTGTCTATTTGCATACTTCTGTTTTGAGACACTTTGCTAGATGATAAGTATATTTATATTACTGTGAACTATATATTATGTTGTGCTGGAACTTTTTTGTGTGCAGGATTATAGTCCTGCAGATTATGGTTGACATTTAATGAGTTACTTATGTTCTTCATTGCTTTACTTTAGGTTACTTCCATTTCCTAAATACCCTGTGGTTTGGTGCTTACCCTTTGCTACATGTTGTAGGTTGTGAGTCCGGTCCATCCTGCTAGACTTCTTTCTTGTTAGATTGATCTTCTGCATTTCTTGCAAGGTAGCTACCTATGTCTTCAACAGGCCTTGAGGATTTCCCTTGTATGTTTTAGTTCTATTTGACGACTAGACATTATGACTTATATTTCATCTGAGTAATCTATATTTAAGGGCTTGTACATATGACATTAGTTCTTGGGTAGTTGTATTTGATTTTCCTTCCACTTATCTATATTCGCAGACTGTCATCTTCCGCCTATGTTATTATTGTTAAGTTGTTTGGATTTGGGATAACTCACCTTGATGGGTTAGGTGAGTGCCACAACAATCAGATTTCGAGTCTTGACAACCAACAGCAACGACAGATCGACTCTAAGAGAAGAAAAAGTTAAAAAAAACATAAAAAATAATCTAAAATTTCAATATCATTGAATCACAAATATAATGATTTAACAGCATCATTCAAATTCATAAAAAAAGAGAACATTTTCTCACTTCTATCAGAATGCTTCTTCAATAACAATGACATATTTGTATAGTTTTTTTTTTGCAAATTCCACTTGTCAAAACCCTCTTCTATATTATTGGTCCCAAAATGGAGCCTTGGCTACTATATTCCTAGATAATATTAATTATCTATATCTACATTATTACCACTTTAGGATACATGCATTGCATGTGTGTGACATATCAGGAAAAAAATAACATTTATAATGTAGGCAATCTTACCTCTACTGACCACAAAGATAGAGAGATTGTCTCAATAACCTTGGGCTCGACGAGAATTAAGAAAAATAAAATTAATATCATTTCTATTCTTAAATAAACAATGGAAAGAACATTTGGAAAAAATTCAAAAATCAAAGATCGAAATCACAGGGTCAAATAATTTATCGACTTCATTCAAATAAAAAGGGAACCCCATACACAAATGAATTCAAAATTTATATCATTTCTATTTTTTTATTAAAAAACAATGAAAAGAACATTAAAAAATAACTCAAAAATCTAATATTGAAATCATAGGGACAAAAAATTTATCGACTTCACTAAAATAAAAAAACCCAAAAAATAGATCTTTTAAAAAATATTGGAAGGAACGTCAAAAAATAAAAAATAAAAAATTCAAGATCCTTCAAAAATTTATCAAAATCCCTAGAAAAAAGTTCAAAAAATTACTTATCACGACCCAAGCCTAGGGCCTAGACATGACACGACGCATGGGGAACCCGAAGGGACCCCAAGCAAGTCTCCTGACATATCATTACACATCCTTGGTAGTGGAGGAAATAAAAATAATGATATGAAATAATAATTAGGGATAAACGGGGCTATGATACATCTTTCATATCATAAAACATCGAGAGAGTCAAGAGAAATCAAACTCATGGCATCATTACTTAACTTGTCCAACAAGACCTCTAAACATAGAACTTAGCGGGGACCAAGACAAGCAACCGGCTCACCCTCATAGTCATAAGTAGCCAACATAAAAATGTGTCAATACATAGTATAATCAAGAGAAGTACGTCCTCAGAGTTGAGGACTCACCAACTTGCTTAGAGAGAAATCGTACTAGCCACGTGGAGAAGAAGGATAATCAAGTGGAGCTCTGGTCCCTACATGGTAACATCATGTAGGCATAGAGTATGTATTAGTACATTTGAATGTACTAAGTATGTACTATGCAATGCAACAACAGATAAAACATAATCAAAATGCATATTTAGGCAATAAATGATCATATAGCAATATAGCATGCTTGAATAATTCTTGTAAAATATATTACATGTGTAGGAAAACACCATCATTGGTAACCAAGGACTACCACCTCTTTGGCAAAGCGATTGAGGTAAAAAAAACCCAATGTGGTTGCACGAGCCTACCACCCCCCGAGAGAGGTGGATGAGGTACAAAACCCCCAATATGGTTGCAAGGGCCTACTACCTCTCGAGTGACACAATTGAGGTACAAAACCCCCGACATTGTTGAACGGGCCTACTACCTCCCGAGCGAGGCAATAGAGGTACAAACCCCCCAACATGGTTGCATGGGCCTGCTATCCCCCCGAACGAGGCATTTGATCAACTTCCGACACTATAGATACCATTTATGAAATCAACACATATATACATTGCTTCATCATCATAAACTCATATAACTCATGTACTATGCATTAAGCCTTCAACAACTCAAGAAGCATTAACCAGACATTTTATTAAACACTTGGTGGTGTGTAATGCTAGTATAAAATCATGCAATTCAAGAGTGAAATCATGAAAGTAAATTTAATGTAAAACCACCCACCAAAACATGGTAATACCCTCATGAAATATACATCAAAGACCTTCATCAAATTTTAAGATAGATCAAAGATTGATAGCTCAAACCATGCTTAAACAGCCATACTTTTACAAAGCCCCAACATAATTCATAGTCAAATTCATTGTAAGTAAGACCCATAAGTAAATCAATTGAGAAACATGAGTTTTATCTAACGAGGAAGCTTGGGCACCATGGGTGGAAGGACCCAATGGTTGAAACCCACATACTATAACTTTGGAGAATTCGTGGATGAAGATTGGAAATGGAGACTTCAAGCTTGATTAAAATCCTTATGATCCGAAAAGAGATTTGGAACTTGAATTTATAGTAAAATATTTGTCTGTGTTTGAAAGAGTATTGAGGAATGTCTTGTATGATAAGTAGGTGAAATATGACTAAGTATAGGTATTTTCACGCATGAGAAGAGTTAGACCTAAGACCCTAAAGCCTTGGACCAAGATAAAAATAACTGGGAAAAAGTAACACTGGTCCGCGTCCCAACCGCGTTGTGCCAGGGTGCGGATCAACACTGGATAAGAAAATTTTTGAATTTTTGAATTTTAATACAATTTCTCCAAAATTGGGGTTAGACCCATTGCCCACTCAATTTTACCACCTATTCAAGAATATGAAGTCAGATTTTCGATATCACGCACGAATTTTGAGATATATAAAAATTACAGTTTCAGACACTTTCGAGGCATATTTTAGGGCAATTTTTGGGGTCATTTCAATATGTCCCCTTTGGGAACATTCATCCCTGAATGTCAAAAAAATGTACATAAGAAGAGTAATTATGAAGAGATCAGCCCCAACAAGAATGCATAAAAACACTTAAACACCATTTTAAAAATCTCAACATAAGTGTCAAAATCATCATAAACTTCTCAACGTAAACATGAATGCATGCTAATGACATAGGGGCAAAAATATAAGATTTAAAATTACATAGGGGACATAGAATTAGTACCTTAGTCTTGAGTAGAATGGAAGAGATATGGATAACTCCTTTGCATATCCATTTTGGCCTTCCATGTAGCACTTTCGACTTGTTGATTCCTCCAAAGGACCTTAACGGAAGCCACATCCTTTTTTCTCAATCTCTTCACTTGTCTATCCAAGATCTCTACTAGAACTTTCTCATAAGTCAAGTTGTCTTTAACCACCCCAAAAATAGCCAATGGAACAATGACATTTGGATCACCCACATATTTCCTCAACATGGATACATGACAGACCGGATGAACCAAATCTATTTCACTAGGAAATTCTAACTCATATGTTAGTATACCAATCCTCCTCATCATCCTATAAGGATCCAAAACTCTTGGATTCAATTTATCCTTCTTACCAAAATGAACCATACCCTTCTTGGGTGAAACCTTCAAATAGACACAATCACTAATTTTCAATTCAAGCTCCATTCTCCTCACATCAGCATAGGACTTTTGATGACTTTGGGCTGTCTTCAATCTGAAACAACCCCAAAAAAAAGTGCCTGAAAATATGCCACAGAAATGCCCAAAATCTTGTTTTACATATATATGTAAAAAATATTCATTTGTTATTTTGAAAATTTGACTTCCTATTCTTATTTAGGGGGTAAAATTGAGTTGGAAATGGATCTAACCCAAATTTTAGAGCAATCGTATCAAAATCCAAAAATCGCAAAATACGCTATTTAGGAGGGCCAACTTTGAAGGGACATATCTCTTAGCACACAAAGAATTGGGGCTTACACCACCTATCAATTAAAACCTTTTTGAGTTATCTTTCCAACGCACTTCATTGCACCTCATTTCGAGTTTGTATGAAGGATTTATGCCTATTTTCTAAAACTCATTCGTGCAGAAAATTCAGTTTCTAGTGAGCAATCCGCGTTGCGGACTAGTATTATTTGGGTCTTGTTTTTGTGATTTCGGTCCAAGACATATACGTCTTGGGCCTAAGGGTTCTCACACTTGAAAATATATATACTTAGTCTTATTTCACGCTCATATCACCCTAAACATTCCCCAAAAACTCATTCAAACATTTAGACTTATATTTCACCCTAAATTCAAGTCCCAAACTCAAGACCAATCCTAAGGATTTTTGTCAAGTTTCAAGTCTCCATCTCCAATCTCTTTCGAGGGTTCTCCAAAGCTAAGGTACGTGGTGCTGAACCAATGGGTCCTTTCACCCATGGTGCCTAAACCCTCTTTTACTTAATATTGCATGATTTAAAGTTGATTTTACATGTGGGTCTTGTATATTGAGAAATTTATAGCATAGTGATTTTAGTTCATGAAAGTATGATTGTTTTAGCATGTTTTGAGCTTTAAATCTTGGATCTAATGTTGGATTTGATGAGGGGTTTTGATATGAATGTCTTGGGGGTGTTCTAAGGTGTTGATCGAAGGTTTTACCGATGATTTTCCTGTATGATTTCATCTCTAAATTGCTTGCTCTTTAACCCCACTACACACCCCCAAGGTGTTTGATAAAATATCCGGCTAGGGCTTATTGTGGAATTGAAGGTCCAATGTATGTCTTATGAGTTGAATGGTGTTATGATGATTATATGATAATGGAATAGTGATGGAATGAGGATGAGATGATGGTATGCATATGATGTCTAATGAGGAGAGGAAGTGTAGGTATATGATAACTTTGGGATGATACTACGTATGTCTATATGAGTTGTTTTCATGGAAACGTACCTATGTTGTTGCATATAGATTGTTGGGTCCTTATGTTTGTTATATTCTTGGGAAAGTGAGTAGTTCTTTCTTGATGATTTGAATATGATGGTTTGATGAGCTAGTTCTATGATTCTACCGAAAAGCCTATACCGTAAGGTAGAGTGTTTAATGATTACTACCGAAAAAGATCATATTGTAAGGTATGGATATCCTACCGAAAAGTCCATGCCGTAAGGTAGAATAGCTAATTGTGCCTACCTAAAAGTTTATATCATATTGTATGGACATCCCACCGAAAAGGCTATGCCGTAAAGAAGAAAGACAAAAGGTTCCCACCGAAAAGATCATATCATAAGGTGTGAACATTCTATTGAAAATGTCATGCCATAGATAGAATGAATCACAATCCCTACCCAAAAGATGATATCATAAAGTAGGGACGTCTTATACTACATACCAAAAAAACTATGTCATACGGTAGGGGCATTGATAACACTCTAATACTTAGTATATTCAAACATACTAACGCATACTCTATACCTACATGATATCACTATGTAGAAACTGGAGCCCCACTTGAGCATCCTCCTTCACGTGGCTAGTATGACTTCGTTCAAGTTTGTTGGTGAGTTCTCCACTTCTGGGACCTTGGTCTATGGTTCTATTATTATGTATTGAGACACTCTTTCTCATTTTCTATTTTGGCTATGAGGGTGAGCCTGGTTACTTTGTCTTGTCCTCTGCTATTTTCTTTATTCTAGAGGTGTTATTGGACATATGGTATATCTATATTATGAGCTTTGATTCTATTGACTCTTGTAGTTTACGATATGAAAGAGATTTCCTTAGTCCTAATCTCCCCTTGTTTATTCTTATCTTTTATTATCTTTCTAATTGCTTCCTCGACCAAGGATGTGTAATGATATGCTATGAGGCTTGTTTGGGGTTCCTTCGGGTTCCCCATTTGCCGGTCACATCTAGGCCCTATGCTTGGGTCAAGACACAATCTCTCCCTAATATACCACACCTTCTCCATAGCCTCCATAACCAGATCTGGAACCAACAAAGCCATTTCTCCCACTTCAAACCACCCAAACGGTGACCTACAACATCTACCATAGAGGACCTTAGAAGGAGCCATACCAATGCTAAAACGATAGCTATTTTTATAAGCAAACTCGATCAATGAAAGATGATCATTCCAACTACCCTTAAACTCCAAAATAGAAGCCATAAGAATATCCTCAAGAGTTTTAATAGTTCTTTTGGCTTGGCCATCCATTTCAAGGTGAAAGGTCATACTAAGCTTTACCTTGGTTCCAAGACCTCTATCAAGGACCTCCAAAAGTGTGAAGTGAATTGAGCACCATGACATTCTGATATTCACACTCAAATAAGAAAGCGGTCATTGTCAGAAATTAACCTAACCGATCTTCAATGAAGTTTTCATCTGATGTTCACTCTCTAATAAGAAAACGGTCGTTGTCAGCAATCAACCTAACCAAAGGTTAGGGTCGAATCCACAGGGAATACAGGGCTTGACTACAAGACTTCACTACTAATCATTTCAAATATCAATAAATAAAATCTCTTAATGGAGGTGGGGGTTGTGATTCAAAAACAAAAGTAAAATTATGACTATACTACTACGCGGGAAAATACTAAATTTTAGGGACAACTTGGGAGTTATGTTCCCTATGGTTCGTTGACTCGACTACAACATAACCACAATTAAAGATTAGTATGAAGGATAGTAACTTAGGTTCTTCCAGCCCTCTTGTGAAGGTGAAGGCCGAATTTGACCATGGCACTTGGTCGGCAACCATGGTGTGCCAACTAAACGTTACTAGTTGTCCGAGTCAACCTTCCTTTGGTCAGGTTCGGTTGATTAGATGAGAAGACATCGATCGAATCCTGTCATCAACTACCCTTTTCCTATTCATCACTACCTTGGTCGGGATCGTGATAGTGGGTAGTGTTTGGTATTGGCCACCACCAAACAATAATCATAATGAAGGAAAAATAGATAATACATGCAAAACTCCAATCATAGAAATGCAATAAACCTAGGTTATCTTAAGTCAACTATCCATGGTTCCTACAATCCTAAGTTGTGGGTGCTTAGCTACTCATGGCTAAGGCAAAACCAGCTAAAATGCACATACAAGACAAAAATAAGAGTTTTACCAACAACAATGAAGAAAGTAGGCACCACAAGTTATAAACCCACAAGCTTGATTGATCAATAATGAGAACAAGGCAAGATTTGCAATCCCCAAAATGGGTTTTCCAAGATAAAACAATAAACTAATCTAAAAACCAAAACGATTTTCAAAAGATGATGTAAAATGTTTCCTGGTCGAACTCCCTTCTAAATTCTTAACTTAAATTATATATAGTATTTACAAAATAGCACTAGAATATTTACAAAAATGACAGCTGGCAGCTGATAAGTCTCGCAGGTATGACTCATAGGATGACCTACGAGTCATAGTTGGGGTCTTGTATCATGTTCTTGGCATCTTGGACTATATCGGTATCACCCATAGGTACGAGTCGTTGCTTGAGCTATGACTCGTATATTCTTCTCGTAGTCTTGGTCTTTAGTTTTGGATCTAACATTTTGGCTCTCTGATTCCTACTATGAATCTACCTATACGAGTCATAGTGAAACTTATGACTCGTAGGATGGCCTCATTGGGGTGACCTCTAGTTAGCTAATTTTTGAATTTTTTGTCTCTAATTCTTGCTATGACATACCCTATGACTCGTAGCTTGGGCTACAACTTGTAAGTGTGCTTGTATGTCCTATGCTTCAACAAAACAACATTTCTTTAAAATCATGCTAACCTAACTTTTCTGCAAGAAAAACACAAAAACACATAAAAAAATATAAAAAGTCGCATTAAGAACTCAAAAAATCCCTTGTTTTAGGCATTATATGTGCTGTATTTCGACAGTACATCAACACCCTCAACTTTCTTGTCCTCAAGCGAAGACTCAATCTACGCAAACAAACAGAAATACATAGCAACTATACTAATGGCATATACCAAAACTCCTTTGATTCAGGTACCCAACTACTATTTTGAAAACTGGATTGCAAAGTTATTAAGCAAACAAGAACATAATGAGATACCTGGTAATCCAACTATGACAAGCTAAGGAGCATTAATAATCCATAATAACTAGTATAGTCTTATGCGAGTCAAGTAGTGCAAATGTCCTCATTGGAAAGAAGTCCCTCATACTCACTGAAAAGCATTTAGCACTCAGGGAATGAGGAAGCATTCTCACTCTCACAAATTGAAATTCAATGCATGTGGACTAACACCATAGGCTTGCCTCTATACTCATCTTCTGGCTTGGTGATAAAGTAGAGTTGAATCACTTTAGGAATTATAGGCTTGTAACAAAGGTTTAGGGTGCTTTGGTATGGTATTTTGGGCAAGTAGTAACTAAAAGCTATCCTTGAACTATGTTTACCAACACTTTTTGCTTTAATAATCCAAACCTTTTTTATAAATCCACCCTTGTTATCCTATTTCGAATTTTTCTCGAGTGCTTTCTTTCTCTTTTTCAGCTGTACCTCGATTTCAAACTCATTTTTTCTACTTTTTCTCAACTCAAGACAGTTTTCTTTTCTTTTTCTTCAATTTGTTCATGCTTCTTCATTTCTTTCTTGATTTCCCAACTAACCACCTTAGCATTATTACTTTACCACAATAAGGGCCACTCTTAACTTAGGCTTTTAGCCTGAGGTGAAGTACATAATATTTATTCCTCACACTAGGGCCACAACTTGTAGCTACCCTCAACTTAGTCTTTTAGCCTCAATTAAGGTTCACATGTCCAAGGATAGACCAGGGCCATATTAAGGTATTTCATCAAACAAAGTTAAAGTAGCAAGGTATCAAGAAAGAATGAGTACATCAGAAGTTCAAAATTTTGGAACAAGGGATTCACTCACTCATCTTGTGGGTCATTTAGGTTGAAAGTGGGTTCACTTTCAATAAAGAATGAGTACATGAAAAGCTCAAAAATTTGGAAAAAGGGATTCTCTCACTTAAATGGTGGGTTATTTTAGGCTAAAAGTTATTTCACTCAAAGAACAAAGGCATAAGATCCTTTCCATATCCACCAACATCACCAAACCAATCTTAGAGTACTAAGGCAAGTTCTGGGTCCATACAAAATGCATGAATGCAGCAAAATAAGTTCACGACATATATGGCAATTGCATCCACAATCAAGTATAAACTCACAGGTCATGCTTTCAGTCTCAACTTACCTTCACAATATCAGAACAAACATTGTCAGATACTCAAAAATGTATGAATGTATCAACAATCGCAACCTCAAAAATTTTGAGGGTATCCAATTTTTTTTAATCAAAACTTTAAAAACATATCTAAAAATTATGTATATGCCAATAGATAACACTAATATGAATTTACACATTATCTACACTACATAAACATGCAGGTTCATTAGAAAATTAAACATCCACAAGGAAAAAGAAGCACGACAAGAAAACCTTGGGATAAAAAATACGGAAAGTTATGGAGTTGAGGCTACTCAGACTTCACCTTAATCCATAACTTCCCATACCACACCAAAATAGGATACTTTGTCCTCAAAGTAAAAACAAATAAAAAGGGTGTAAGGAGAATACCTTGGGTTGCCTCCCAGAAAGCGCCAGATTTATTATCACGGCATGACAGAAAGCTTTTACAGTTATACTTCAACAAGATCCTAATCTTCCACTGTCTTGATTTCTTCTATGTCACTCATGTACTATTTAACCCTCTGACCATTCATTTTGAAAGTTATGTCATCCCTGCTTTCTAGCTCAATGGCTCCATGACTAAGAACGTGCACTACTCTGAAGGGCCTCATCTACCTAGATTTGCATTTTCCAGGATACCACCTTAACCTGGATTTGTAAAGCAATACTATGTCTCCCGGAGCAAATTAGCGATCCTCAATTCTGCGATTATGCTGAACTTTCATTTGTTGCTTGTACAAGTCAGAGCTCTCATATGCTCATATTCTAAATTCATCAAGCTCATTCACTTGTATCAACCTAGAAGTGTCAGCTTCATTCCAATCTAGATTCAACTTCTTTAATGATCGTAGAT
>DF360079.1:18463-61061 GCA_000787875.1 Solanum virginianum | reverse complement strand
ACGCTGTGGCAGCCCTATTTTTTGTTCAGTTTTGAATAAAAATGAATTGGTATTATGGTTCTTCTCAAAATTCTGAGTTTTCTTGAATCTAAAATAGTCTTGTGTATATCATTATTGCATTAGCAGTAATATGTATGATTTTGCTGAGATGATTTATAAACCCACACTGATTTGGTTGAATCTACGTAGCACCCCTGTTTTAGTCCCATTACAGTCAAGCATGTGAATATCTTGAGTTGTTCATTCCAGTTGCCTTAATGTCGAATGCTCATGATGGTTATTTACCTATCTAAAATGTGGAAATGAGGCGCAGGCTGGTCATCATGTTGATTTTCTTCTTTGTTAATTCCTGAATATGTTTGTTTTCTCCTTTAGTATGTACGCCTCAGCATATTATGTTTCTCCCTGTCAGTTTCACATTTCCTAGTAGTTTCTATGGATACATCTTGTCAATAGGTTGCATGAGTTGCTTTTTTTCTTGCTTTGCCTAGCTCTTCACATGAATCTGAACTTTATGTCGTAGTTGGTTATACAAGTTCTCAATTATTCAATTGTAATCCCCTGTTCCTCTCTTTTACTGAAATTTTAAATCCATTTGGAATACTATTGATTGCATTTGTATGCCACAGTCTGGACTGTATCTATATGGTTGCTTATCATGCCTGAATAGATTTATTTGTCAATGTTTGAGGCTTTAATATGTCAGTTTGTCCACTTGAGCTTTGCTTTGCCATCTTGGAGTTACAGGCATATTAACATGAGTTCTATTTTTAATGTGTTCTAAATCAGCGACTAGTTGTTTACCTAATGCTATTATGAATAGATTGTGGGTGAATTTGTTTTGAAATTGATAGTCTACTTAAAGTTGTTTCGCTTTAATGATCCTCTGTATTCATCCGGGTTCATTCATATTCTGTGCTAATCTTTATCCTTTTTCTTTGCTTGAACCATCATTCGGATCCATCTTGGACCCCAAAAAATCATGTGGGCTAAAAGCCCAAAACTCTTAAGTTTTCTTCCTTTACTTTATTTTGTGTATTTTATGTGTATATATATTTGGATGCTAACTTGTCTGGTTTTTAATCTAGTTAAATTCCCTAACATGTGTTGCCATTTGTGTTAATCTCCATTCTACTGTTTTTATGCATTACTATTATTTCTACAAAAATGAAAACCTTTTAAAAAATAATTCAAGTTTAATCAATGTTTTCAAGTTTAATCAATTATTTCAAGTCCAGTCAACTCTTTTTAAATTCAGTCAACTCTTTTTAAATTCAGTCAACTCTTTTCAAATTCAGTCAAATATTTTCAAATAGTTAGTCAAACTCTTTAATCGTCGGTCGACCGCACACTAGCGGCCATCTTGAGTGATTAATATATTCTCAAGGTGGAAATTGAATCCTTACCCGTTTCTCTGAAATTTTAAAGCTTTTCTGTTAGGTTTTAAAGTTTATTTTTGGTTTCCTAATTATCCTTAAAATTAGGTGGCGACTCCATTTTTCATTCAATTTTCGGGAATTTGGTTCGTGCTCAAATCAATTGGGCATCGAATCCCATTTTCGGAAAGAGTCGGTCATTTTTCGGGATAACATTAAAAATTAAAAAAAAAAGGAAAGAAAGAAAAAGTGCTTATGTGAATTTAAATAGGTTGTGTACTTACTCACGAACTGATTATGTTGTTCTATTCTTCCTGAAGATCAGTATTCTCCTCTGAGATATGCTTGCCGTGAGAAGAAGTTGCTCTCATTGTCATGTCTTGAGTAAAGATTTTTCTTTTGCTACTTCCTCTTGTGTCCATTGGAGCATGTGACAAAGGTGCAGTGATAGTGTGTTCTTTTTCCGCATACCACAAGACAATCAATTTTTCAGGAGTTCCATCCAGCATTTTAGAAAATGACCTCTTCATGTGAATGATAAATATTTTTCCGTTTAGGTGCTTTCTTATACTTGCAAGAGGCAACTTTTGTTTCTACAAAAGGATTTTGAATTTTCATGTGAGGAAAAGATTAGTTAACAATAGATATTAATTTGTATTTTATGTTAATAAAGTTTAGCGTCTACCTTATGTTGTATATCTCTTCTGCAGTAAGATGTAACATTGTTTCAGCATATTCTTCGGTAATCATTGTCATTGCAGAGCCACTGTTGTCGCTAACAGCGATTTCAAATTGACACATGTTGTAAATATATATAAGATAATTTGCTAGGAGAAAAAGAACGAATAATTTAAAGTTGTGTAAAATATGTGAGAAATTTTTGCATTATTTGTTGTACCTTGGAATAAGATTTGTAGAGCGATAACAAGTTGCGCAGTAAAATCGCCTCCGTGAATGAAGTCTAGTGAAGGCTTGTTTGCAAGTTGAGCAAACCAAAATCTAGAAGGATTGATCTTCGTTCAACAACAAAAATTCAGCTTATATGCAGAATATTTGGCCCTATAAAAATGTGAGAAAATGTAAATAAAAATATAAAAAATTAGTGTGTGAAATTTGTTCGTATTGTTACGGATGGATATTATTGTGCATTAGTGATTGATATGATGTGATCTTCAAACGGAGTAAATTGCAGAGAACCTGTTCAAGTTACAGTTTTTTTGGTGTATGCAATCAGCAACTCCTCATTTGATTTGACCCTATGAATATAAATTTAAACAATAAAATTTTCTTTTGTATACATAGGTGTGCTTTTTTTGCAAGCAATGATTTTCAAAGAAAATTACCATGTTCTCAATGCAGTAACCTTTGGATATGGAGGATTAATTTGAATTGTTGTGCCAAATCTGGTTATTAATCCTATATGTATTGAAGCAGTTGATTTCAATTTCAGAATTTTGATGTTTGCAAGAATGTAACATTTATGTGTATGCGTTTACCTGCAAACGACTTTGATTTTCCAACTCTTCTGGCCAAAAGGATTGGATATTGATCAAGTTGTTCCATAATATTGACACCATCATGATCGATAAAGTTCTCTCAAAGTGTAAACTTTGCCAATTTTTTCCTGTAGAAAGAGAGAATAAAATATTGTTACATTATATTGATGTGAATCATATTGAAAATTTATAAAAGTTAAAACAATTATCTCAAATTACAAATAAAGTACAAATAAAAATTATTTCGAGAGTAATTATAATAACTACCAGCAAAACATTTGAATTTCTACATTACATTAGGCATATCTTTGCACTTGGCAGATGATTTTTTTATAGGTGTATTTTAATAAGACAATAATATATTGTTTAGTATAACTATAAATAAAATTCATCAATCAATTAAAAGATTAGAAAAAGTTTGCACTTACTGATTGTCTATGACAATAATTTCTTGAATTCTAGCTCCGTTTGCAGTGTATGTTCATAAGCTGGCGTTAACAACAATGGCAAGGATGTCTTGTAGCGAAATAAAAGTAATTAATAAGTTGGTGAATAGTTTAGTTAATGAAAAAATATAAATTGTTGAATTTTTTACTATCAAATTTCAATCCCTCAGGTTGATTTATGAAGTCACTGAACATTGTAACAGCAAGTCATGTTGGCGGTGGCAATGTGTTCTCTGGTGGGTCAATTTCTTCTATTGGTTCTATAATAGTGTCCTTATCAATTCTCCAAGTGAACTTACTGATTGGAATGTTGTACGCATTACTTGATTCTTGAACATCTGCGATGGTTATCAAATAGGTGTGAAAAGGACGAAACTGTTCTGCATAACGCGCTATATTGCTCCCAAACATAATGCATTGCACTTGTGTTTTCTGTAACAAAAAATCAAATATAATTGACTTAGTTTGCTGAACATAATGTCAAATATTTGATTTAGTTTGCTGAACATAATGTCAAATTGCATCAAGTTAGTTAGTTTAGAAACATATAATTAATGGAAAATAAATTTTAAAAAATCATACGATTGGAAGAATGTGCACATGCATACATTTTGAATTTATAAAATTTAGTGTCATTCGGTCAATAAAATCTAAATTCATAAGAGTAATTTTATACCTGCTCATCCTAAAGAGTTATAAGTTGATACTTTGTGATTTTTTATAAGTTGTCTCTGGGTCGACCTTTATCAACGACTTGCACTTTACTCATCCATTCTTTAGTTTCAGTTATAATGGCACTTATATTTAATCTTTCTGGCATATCAAGGTGATCTATAATTGCAAAACATTCTAATGTTATTAGTGTACAGTAATAATATCAGCATATAGAATATGGACAACGGAAAAGTTGCACAATATGATACCACATGATAATTGAAAGAGGAAATTCTGGTGCTAAAATGAGCAGGAAAGGCGCTTGCAGCGTAAATAAATATAATGTTAATTCAAGAAAAAGCTTGGACGATAATTTCATCATAAACGATATTATATATACAATAATCATTTTTTCTTCCGTTGTTGGTGGCCGTATAAATACTTTGACACAATTAGAACTTTTAGCTCTTGACAAAGCGAAGTATAACTGGCCATGAGAAAAAATAGGTTCTCTTAAATAGATATCAACAAAATTTAATGTTTGACCCTGTGCTTTATTAATGATCATAGCAAAATATAATCGCGCTGGGAATTGTGTTCTTTTAAGTTGAAAGGGTATTTTTTTTCATCTTGTGATATTAATAGTGGTATTCTTGGAATAAATACATGAGCATTTTTAAAATCTCCATTAGAAATTATTGTACTGATAACATTTGTCTTAAAGTCATCACATGTTAATCGAGTTCCGTTACATAAACCTTCTGAAGGATTAAGGTTTCTCAATAATATAATTGGCAATTCTTTTTTAAATATAACTTATATGATGGTAATCCAGGAAGATTTAAAGTATGCATAAAATATTCATATTTACTTTGATCTTTTGGATCTAAAGTTTCATCAGTAGCAAAATAAACTTTTGCAGGACATGGAGATTGTGTAATTAGCATATCATTTATCTCGTCAACAAAATTATTTTTGGTTGTTAAAATAGTTCGTGAAGTAATAAAAGAAATATTTGGAGAAGATATATAGATATCAGGATAAACAACTTTGAATAAATTATTTAAAAAATCATTTTCAGTTGTAAAAGGAATAATTAAAGAACGTGAAATTTTAATTTTTTATTGTTAATTTATTTTTTTCCATTACCAATTCTAATTAAATATTCACAAAAGGCAGGATCTGTTTTTGCTTGCATATTTTCAGACAATTGTAATTTTTAAAGTTGATTCCAAATGTTAGAGTAGAGTAAGCTTGCAGCAACAAAATCTTCTCTTTTACCTCCACAGAGAACAGGCAAAGTTTACCTGAAGTCACCACTAAAAATAATTACTTTTCCACCAAAAAGTATATTTGTTTCCATTAAATCTTTGAGAAGCAAATATAATGCCTCAATCATTTCCTTTTTTTCCATTGAAACTTCATCACATATTATTAATTTTGCATCTCGAATTAAAGACGCTAGTGAACTTTGTTTACTAATATTACAACTGAAATTTTCATCAATTTCTATAAATAACTTAAATTTGGAATGTGCAGTTCGACCTCTCAGAAGAAATGAAGCTACAACACCAGAAGTTGCAGTTGCTAAGGCAATAAATCCTCTATGTCTTATAGTAGCTAGTAATGCTCGATATAGAAAGCTTTTGCCCGTTCCACCTGGACCATCAATAAAGAATGCTCCAGATTCATTTGAGAAAACTCTATTTAGAATTATATTATAGGCTATTTGTTGATTTTTATTTAATTTCTTATGTAATAGTAAGTCTTCTTCACTAACAGTAATGTTTCTTTCAAAATGTATATCTTTAGCTTCTTTAGTAAATGTAGAGGCTTTAATTGTTTCAGGAATTAGTTTAAATTCATTGATATCACAACCCATCGAATAGAGAATATCATTAATATGATTCAATACTTTTTAATGCACTTCTCTTGAAGTGATATTTGGATATTTATTAAAATCTTCAGACATTGAATTCTAATTTTTTTTCATAATTTTCTAGGATTATTTGGGTTATAGTAAACTAACAGGATAGCAAATAGATGTCTTAAACTGTAAGGCATTTGATAACCTACTGCTTCATACATATATTCTATCAAATTATTATCACAGAATAGCAATCCTCTTTTTTCAGCAGATTCTCTAAATGTACCATAATATTTTTCATCAACAGTCAGAAAATCTTCATATGATTTAGGCCCTCTTATGTTCATTAAAAGGAGTCTAAGATATTATCTTTCTCCTTCAGTTGGATGACATGTTACAATTCGACCAATTGCATTTCCTTGTCGATGATGTGTCCACATCCTATATGAAGTTGACCATACAAAAAATTCTAAGAATTCCCGATATAATAAATTTAAGTTTATAGCTTCCCTATTCACTCTATTCATCATAAAAAACTCAGTTAACATTGTCTTTTTAATCATAGGATTATTTAGAATTGTAGCAATATTAGCAGTGCTTTTAAAGGACACAAGTTGTTGTCCATCAAGATGGAGTTGAAGATGGTACATCATTAGATTCATTTCACTAATAGAAAAAGTATAGATTCGTCACATAGCCTCATGTGGAGATATCCATCTCGCAGATTGTTATTCTTTTATTTCATCAATTCTATATTTGTGTTATTACTATGTATATAAAATGCAATTTAATCATGTCCTTTGCATATATATATTTGTAAATATATTTTACGATTTTAATATCAGAACAAAACTCAACATTTATATGACAATTGAATTTACAAAGTAAATATGGGTTGTAAGGAACAACACATGAGTTATCAAGAAGATGAGCTCCGATTTTTACATATTTTTCTGTATTCCTCCTCCTATAAATTGAATATGAATTTTTGCCTTTAATTGTTTGCTCGGCAAATTGTCTTGGATATTTAATTTACAAGAGTCTTTTTTCTTCATACAAGGACACATTGGATTTAATTTACCACAAGGACCATGTATCATGTGTGAATGCACGAGTTCAAACAAATGAGGATTTGTCTTAGAATCGGACAGCTCGGCACATATAAATTGATCATATGCCTTAGGAGTTAATAATTTGTACTTTTCTTCAAGTATAATAAGAAAATGAGCATGAGGAAGACCTTGTTTTTGGAATTCTACTATATACATAAATGCAGCTACTTTACCAAATATATGAAATTTTAAGATATTCTTTTTTAACACCTCTAATTTTGCTCTAAATATTCGATAAATTAATTCAGGTCTATTTTGGGCTTGATCTATTGGCAGTAGATTTTCTTTAATTTTAGGCCAAGAAGGATTATAGGTAATAGTCAGAAAGATATCAGGTTTTTCAAAACGATGGACTAAAGCCATAGCATCCTTATATCATCATCGCATATCTCAAGGACCTCCAGTAAAACTAAGAGGAATTATTCTATGTTACCTATTTATGAAGCATCTCTTTCACCACGTCGTAGAACATCTAGTAGGCCTCCTAAGACATCTGTTCTGAATAAATCTTGATTAAAGGCAGCAAAATCAAGCCTTTGAGTTTCTATTTTAATCCATTCATCCACGACAAATTGCTGGAATAATCTACCTGGATGTAGGACTATATTTTCATTATCTCTAATTTGAAGCTTATAGTAATAATATTCACGACAAGAAACTGTATCTCTTTTTCCTTCACCTTTCTGCATAACTTCATCTTCTAAATTTAAAAATTTATCAATTGATGTCATATTTTTAATATTTGGTAGTTGTTCATTTTGACAATATGTTTGTCTTGCACAATAATTGATAATAGGTTTAATTTTTTTAATACCGCAATGCCATCCATTTTCACCATAAGAAAATAACAATGGATATTGTAATAGGTCATAACAACCATAATAATACCTGACTAATTGGCTTCTATCACTTTTAGTATATATTCTGATGTGGGGTGAGGGAATGCAATTATTAACATTCTGTTCTACCCATATTCCTGCTACCTCCAATGTAGTTGGCAAGTTATATGTTTGCTGGTTTAGTCCAGCGTCGGATTTAAGAGCTATATACATATCAGATAAGTGTGAAATATTTATTAAAGATTTTAAGAATATAGAATATGAATTGATTTCTAATATTTTCATTAAGTCTTGAATAATTTCTTCAGTTAATTTATTGGAACACGCAATTTGATTTCTTAATTCATTTTCACTATCAAAAAAATTTAATTGGAGATTTTTTCCTTGTTCATTGCTTGGTATTAAATCATTTATAAAATGATATATTTTACCTTGAACTCGGAATGTGTAGATGCCTTTGTTTCTTTTGGCTAAAACTTCATAATAATTTACTCCAAGATAAGTGAATGCGAACATATTGTTATAGCTTTTTATGTATGTTTGGAAAAGCTTTGATTTTTCATTAGTTTCTAGATAAAGATTTTTAAATTCGATTGGTGTTGAATGAGAAATTAGCTTAATAGAGTCTTTAGCACAACAAAACTCAGGCGATTCATATTCAAATCTTTTTGCCCCACAAAAGTTACATTTTGGTACAGGTTTTAGTATTTTATAATTTGCTGATGTTTTTGGTGTTATTAAGATTTCATTAGAGTATTCGTTGACCGTCGATGTTTATCCTATTATATAAAAGCGAACACAGTTATATCTAGATCAACATTTGGCGGGAAAATTGTGAACATAATTTCCTCACCTATTTCAAATTGATGGAAAGGATTTTGTGAGAAAATAGGATATTGTTAAAAGAAAAATGAGTGGCTGGTAGATGATCTAGGAACACTCGAGTCAAGAGGAAGGAAAATGTTGTTTGACTCGGCTCTGTTTATTTGTGCTACCGCTGAAACAACATCTTTTTTCTTAGCTTGAGTTGGCTTATACAATTCACGACACCTAGTTTTTTTATTGTCATGTGCCTTTTCAGCAATTTGATTTGTTCTTTTACTTTTATCAAAAATTTCAACCTGGTGTTGTCAGCAATTATTAGCACACATATGTAGCAAACATACCAGCAACATGCAATTGCATTACAGTAAATATAGCAGCAACATGCAATTACATTATAAAAATATAAACGTCTAATAATCACACAATTTTCTTTTATCGAGGAAAATATTACCTGGTAGTCCGCAGATAGCACCACCACGCGGACACGAACCAAAAGCAAGAAAGCTGAAAAAAACAATAGCAAACTATTAATTGCAAATCACAATAAGAGTACAATACCGCTAAGATTTCTCAAAAGTGGAAGGTATGTCTTTACTTCAAATATGTTAACCAACGATACTCACAATAAATTATTTTAATAAAAGAGGAGAAAATAAAAGCAGTATTAAAAGGACCTTTGGATATTTTATTGGTAAAACAAAAAGGCCAAATTTTGGATGAAGAAATAAACTAATAGAAGTTATTGCAGTGCAGCGAAAGAGCCTTTTATGAGACAAAGCATGTAAACATGAAGCTCATGCTTGGCCACACCTGTCAGCCTTTTGTCCTTTTTTGTTAAAAAGATAACATACTTTATTAATTCCTTTTTTTAAAAATAAAAACAGCTTTTATTTTTTTAATAACTTTTATTAAATATTATTTACAAAAGAATTAAATAGTCAAATAATACTTATTAAAATGGAACCGAAAATAGGTCTATGGATAGTTTTAGACCTGGATTTTATTTATTTACTCTCATTTTTTGTACATGTTTTTACCTTTATTATAATAAAATAGAAAAAGAAACACAAAAATCTCATCAAGTCATAGTTGTTGCCATTACACTTTAGCTTTTGTTAAAAGTTGCTGACTATTTCATGTGAATTTTGATTTTATCCAAAGTATAATATATCTACTAGATAATTATTTATGAAAATTGCAGGTAGTTTCTTTTGACAATTTTGTTCAGCCAAAAAAAAATATAAGAAAGCACAAGGTTAAAAAGCAACATCAACAAAAGCAAAAAGAGAGAACCTGAAAATGAAGATCAACAAGAGCCAATTTTTTGTTACTATGTACAACACAAAGTACTATATTTACAATCTGTATCTCCCTTTTTTTTTTTGCTCTCTATGTATTAAAGGACAGCGCTATATCGTTATATCAGTTGAGGGGAAACGCAAAAAAAATAGTGCTTATCCTTACAGTTTCTTTTGCATATTAGTTGAGAGGAAGAGTAGAGAAATAGAGCTTATCTTCACAACTTACACAGTATATCAAAATACAACCACAGAAATAAATTCATGTGATATAGCCATGCACATCAGCCAATAATTCACATTTGCTTTTGCAGCTACAATGGGCCCCAATAACTCTAACACACATTAAATAGCTCTCAAGAAATTACTAAATTGCCTCGGAGAATGAATAAGAGCATATTGCAGATTACAAAACTGTCCTTGAAAACCATGAAATTGTCATCAAACTAACATGTCGAAGAGGTTGACAATTGAATTTACAAAGTAAATATGGATTGTAAGGAACAATGCATGAGTTATCAAGAAGATGAGCTCCGATTTTTACATATTTTCCTGTATTCCTGCTCCTATAAATTGGATATGAATATTTGCCTTTAGTTATTTTCTCAGCAAATTGTTTTGGATATTTAAATTTACAAGAGTCGCTCGATTTAATTTACCACAAGGATCATGTATCATATGTGAACGCACGAGTTCAAACAAAGGTGGATTTGTCTTAGAATCGGGCAGCTCAGCACATATAAATTGATCATATGCCTCAGGAGTTAATTTGTACTTTTCTTCAAGTATAATAAGAAACCCCAAAATGACATGGTTTAGGAATAGATTTGTGGGAAATGACCAAATTATCCATTATTAAAACCTATCGGAAGCAACTAATGCAACCACAATCACGGGCCGTAGATTGATATATGGGTTGTAAGTCCCCTTGTCTGATGGCACAACTGAGAATCCTGAAATCTGACTTTTGCTGAATAGAAAACCACGATCAACACTATGGGCCACGAAACTACCTACTGGCCATGCTTGGACTCGTAGAGTCCTTTCACACTTAGCCAAATTTTTACCTTAATCCTGACTTTATTCCACAAAACTCTATATGAGTCATATCCTATTCCATGGGCCATCTGATAACTCATAAGTCACCTTTTTTAGAACTCCAAATTTTCTTCATGTTTGGAGTCTCACTCATGAACCCATCTATGAGTCGTAAGTTAACCTATGGGCCATGATTTGGTCTGTGGATTACCCCACACTTGGAAATTCGTTTCCTGAATTTCTATGTTTAAGAACCCATCCTACGAGTCGTAGAACAACTTACTGGTCATAAGCGGTCACATGATCTAGATTCCCAGCTATTTTTCAAGCTAACTTTTTGAACTCAGGCTAACTAAACTAGGGGCCATTACAATATCTCCCTCTTGGGAATATTTGTCCTCGAGTGTACTTAATGGAAGGCTCTAAGGAGTAAACTAGCAGCTAACAACCCAGCGTGCATGCAAAAAATGCAAGTCAAGCATCATTTCTCAAAAATTTCAGATTTCACACTTTAAAACATGTCTCAAAACAGTTCATAAACATCAAAATAATGCATATATCATGAGAAGCTAAAATTCATGGAAGTTGAGGTTTAGGAAGAATTCTTTAGTACCATAGGCATGAGTAGAGTGGAATAGATGTGGATAGCACTTCATCATATCCTCTTTCGCTTCTCATGTAGCACCCTCAACTTGTTGATTTCTCCAAAGTACCTTAACAGATGCAATTTCCTTGTTCCTTAGCTTCGTCACTTGTCGGTCTAGGATTTCAATCGGTACTTCTTCATAACTCAAAACCTCTTAAATGTTCACATGCTACAAAAGGAACTATGAAATTTGGGTCACCTATGAATTTCATCAACATCAATACATAGAAGACCTGATAAATCAGGTGCAACTATTATGTAGATCCAACTCATACGCTACTTTCCCCACTCTTCTCACAACCTTGTAAGGTCTCACATATCTAGGACTCAATTTCCTTTTCTTATCGTTTTGGAGAACACATTTCATTAGAGACACCTTCAAATAGACCCAATCACCAATATGGAACTAGAGTTCCCTTCTTTCTTACATCAGAGCAGGACTTTTGTTAGCTTTAGGCTATTTGTAATTTCTTCATTATGCTTTTAATTTTCTTCATAGCATTCATCACCAAGTTCGGTCCTATTAATGCCCATGATCCGATATGATGGATAATGGAATTCCATGCAACCACACCAACTCTCAAATATAAAAGTAGGCATAGTCCTCAGCACTAATGTAGTTTTGATCGATAAGAAATGAGATGACTTTATCATCCGGTCAACTATCACTCATACGGAGTCAAAGCAATTTTTGGTCTTCGGCAACCAAACTACAAAGTCCATGTTGACCTCTTCCCACTTCAATGTAGGAATAGCAATGTCCTGGGCTAGGCCACTCGACCTTTGGTGTTCAACTTTGTCCTACTGGCAGTTGGCACATATGGACACAAATTGAGCAATATTCTTCTTCATCCCATTCCAACTATAGATCTCCCTCAAGTCTTTATACATTTTAGCAGTGCCAGGATGAATAGAATATGAAGAGTTATGGGCTTCATGCATGATCAACTTCTTCAACTTGTTATCATTGGGTACACATAACCTCCCTTGATATCTGAGTGCACCATCTCCCCCTTATAAGAAGACCTCTACCTTTCTATCTTTTACCAAGGTTTTCAACTCAACTAGGGTGGGATCAAGGTCTTACTTTTCCTTAACCTTATCAATCAAAGAAGATGCTGACCCATGAAGGACCATTGTGCTACAACTTCCAGACGCACTCAATCTTACTGCCAATATTGCCAGCCTGTGAACATCTTTAGCCAACTCCCTTTGTCCATCATCTTCTATATGGGACACACTACCTATGAAAATTCTACTAAGGGCGTCAGCTACCACATTGGCTTTCCTGGGGTGGTACTTCACACTTATATCATAATCTTTGAGTAGTTCTAACCACCTCCATTACCTCAAGTTGAGATCCTTCTGGGTGAACACGTGTTGGAGACTCTTGCGGTTGGTGAAAACATCCACATGAACTACATATAAGTAATGTCGCCAAATCTTTAAGGGAAACACTATTGCTAGGAGCTCAAGGTCATGAGTCATCTAATTCTTCTCATGCACTTTCAACTGACTTGAAGCTTAGTAAATCACTTTACCATTTTACATTAGCACACAACCCAACCTAATCCTTGATGAATCAGAATACATGATGAACCCATCATATCATTCAGGCAATGTCAATATAGAGGATGAAATCAATTGATCCTTCAATATCTATAAACTCCTCTCACATTGATCCATCCACACAAGCTTAAGACTTCTTCTGAGTTAGCTTGGCGAGTGGAGATGAAATTATGCTATNNNNCGCTAAGTTTGTGTGGATCGTTGAGTTCACATTGATCCATCCACACAAGCTTAAGACTTCTTCTGAGTTAGCTTGGCGAGTGGAGATGAAATTATGGAGAAGTCTTGCACAAATCGTCCATAGTAACCGACTAGACCCAAGAAACTCTTAATGTCAGTAAGAGTCAATAGCCTTGGCCAGTCTCTTACCACCTCAGACTTTTTAGGATTAACTTTAATGCCCTTGAAACAACCCAAAAAGTGCCTGAAAATATGTCTAAAAAATTTCTGGAATCGTAATTTCCATATATTTAAAAATCTATTCGTTATTTTGAAAATTCAACTTCATATTCTTGTTCAGGGGGAAACATTGAGTGGAAAATGGATCTAACCTAAATTTTAGAGCAACCATAGCAAATTTTGAATTTTCAAAATGAGTTGAAAAATAGTGTAAGTGCGCATTCCTTACCGACACGCACTAGTGTTAAAATTGTCCTGATTTTTTACTTCGGTCCAAGACTTTTAAGTCTTGGGTCTAAGTGTTTCCATTCACTAAAATGCCTATACTTAGCCTTAGTTTACCCTCATATCATCCTTAACATTCCCCAATATCAGATCAAATACTTAGACTCATATTTCACCCTAAACTCATACACCCTCATATCATCCTTAATATTCCTTAATATCCTTTCTAATATTTAGACTCATATTTCACCCTAAACTCAAGTCCCAAAACTCAAGACCAATCTTAAGGATTTCTTCAAGGATTTCATTCAAGCTTCAAGTCTCCATCTCCAATCTCTTTTAAGGTTTCTCCAAAGCTAAGGTATATGGGTTTCTTTCATGGGTTCCTTTCTCCCATGATACCCAAGCTCTCTTTACTCAAAAATTGCATGATTTATAGTTGATTTACTCATGGATCTTATCTATTATGAAAATCACTGCACATCATGTTTGATCATATGAAATTTTGACTGTTTTACCATATTTTGAGCTATGAATCTAAGATCTATTGAAAGTATTAGTGAAGGGTTTTGATATGTATTAGTTGAGAGTGTTACCAAGTATCTATTGAAGCTTTTACATTGAATTTACTAGAATTATTTCACTCTTGAATCACATTGTTTTACACTAGCACTACACACCCTCTAAGTGTTTGATAAAATGTTCGGATGTGGTTTCTAGAGGAATTGAAGGTCCAAAGCATGAGATATGATATGATTAATATTATGATGATGGAATGAACTTATGTATATGATATATTTTATATAAAGTATTGCATTAGACCATGCCTAATCTGGGGGGACTAAGATCCCGGATAACCTTGTCGGGGGGTTAGTACCTTGATAGCCAATCAAGGGGCTAGTGCCTTGATAACCTAGATTGGGGTTTGTACTCATCAACCTAGAGAGTGGTTAGTACCTCACTACCAGCATGGTGGGGTGGCATCATCATCAACCTAGATGGGGGTTTGTACTTATCAACATAGTGAGGGGTTTGTACCTCATCACCAGGGTGATGGGGTGGCATCATCATCAACCTACCAAGGGATTTGTACTTTGGAAATCTTGCTTCATCTCTTTTACACATATGATATCCCATATAAGTATGAGTTACTTAAAGATGTTTTACTTAAGCATTGATCATTCATTCCATATTGTTATATGATGTCTATTGCCTATTGTTATGCATTTTAATTATGATGCCTATCTCTTGTTGCATTGCATCCTACATACTTAGTACATTCAAACATACTAACGCATACTCTTGCCTACATGATATCACCATGTAGGAACCAGAGCCCAAGTTGATCATCCTCCTCTTCCACATGCCTAGTTCGGTACTACTCAAGCTAGTTGGTGAGTCCTCCATTCTGGGGATGTTTATCTATATTTCTCTTATTATGTATTGATACAATCTTTTTTATGTTCTATTATGACTATGAGGGTGAGCCTGGTTGCTTTGCAATGGGTTCTTTTCTATTGCTTCTGTCATGAAAAAATTAATTCAAAAGAACGCTAAGTTTGTGTGGATCGTTGAGTGTGAAAAGAGCCTCCAAACCTTGAAATATAAGCTTGTATCCACTCCTATATTGTCATACTGAAAGGGCTAGAAGGATTTATTGTGTATTATGATGCTTCTCGAGTTTGTTTGGGTTATGTGTTGATGCAAAATGGTAAGCTCATAGCCTATGCTTCTAGGTAACTCAAAATGCATAAAAGGAACTATCCTACCCATGATCTTGAACTAGCCATCATGGTATTTGCATTAAAGATATGATGTCATTATTTGTATGGGGTGCATATTAATGTGTTCACTGATCATAAAGAGTCTCCAATATGTCTTCACTCAAAAAGATCTCAACTTAAAGCAAAGAAGGTGGCTATAACTTCTTAAGGAATATGACATGAGTGTGTACTATCATCTCGGTAAGGCTAATATTGTGGCGGATGCTTTGAGTAGGGTGTTGAAAGGTAGCCTAGGTCATGTTGAGGATGGTGCTAAAGGTGTGGCTAGGGAAGTCCATCGGTTGGCTAGACTGGGGTTTAGGTTGGAAGAGGTTGATAATGGGGGTGTTGTTGTTATTGATGATTCTAAATCTTCATTGGTTGAAGAGGTCAAATCTAAGCAAAATCTTAACCCCACTTTGTTGGAATTGAAGGCATTAGTAGAAGATCATGAGCTGGAGGTTTTCTCCCAAGTGGGAGATGGTGTCTTTAGATGCCAAGGTAGGTTGTGTGTGCCTTGTGTTGATGGCTTAAGAGAAAAGATTCTTGATGAGGCTCAGGGTTCTCCCTATTCTATTCACCGGATTGAGGGGTTAGTAACTCAATCACCATGGGTGGTAGGTACGATAATCCACCAACCAACCAAAGGGGTTTGTACCTTGGTAAATTATGGGTTCTGTAATGATGGTTTCTTCTTACACATGTATTATGCTCTATGTCAGCATGTTTTACTTAAGAATTGATCATGATGTCATATCGTTATTATGCTCTATATTGCTTATCATTATGCATTTTAATTATGTTGCCTATCTGTTATTGCATTGCATCCTACATACTTAGTACATTAAAACATACTAACATATACTCTATACCTACATGATGTCACCACATAGGACCAGAGCCCCACTTGATCATCCTCCTCCACGTGGCTAGTACGATATCTCTCAAGCTCTTTGGTGAGTCCTCCATTTCGGGGATGAAGTTTATGATCTCATGCTATGTTCTATGACTATCTTTCTTTTATGTATATATTGACTATAAGGGTGAGCACGATTGGTTGTTTTGGCCCCCGCTATGTATCTAAGTTTTGAAGTGTTGTTGAATATGTTATGTATAATGCTATGAGCTTTGAATATCTCTTGACTCTTGATACTTATGATATGAACATTGTCCCTTAGCCTCGTTTATCACTATTTTGATACTCTTATTATTTTTTATTACTTTTGTAACCAAGGATGTGTAATGATATATTTAGAGGCTTGTTTGGGGTCCCTTCAGAGCACTATGTTGTTAATAGTACTCGTCATCCAACACACTACGTCAATTAAAGTCTTATTCATGGTTGTATTGTGCACCACAGTTATAAGTAGGAGGCTATGAGACATTTTAGGAGATATTTCCCTTCTTCTTACTCTATCTTGTGCTATAGAAGTTAAGGCAAGTTTTTCCCCTAACGATTTTTTTCTGCTATGCTAGACCATGCCTAACACAGGAGAAAAAAGAGCCCGCGCACCCAAGGAACAACCGGCTCATGGTGAGCTCTGGGATGCTCTCACTTTGCTTGCACAAGTTGTAGCTAATCAAGCCAACTTAGGGACCCAAGCCCCTCATGCTTCTACACTGGCATCTCGGGTGAGAGACTTCATGAGGATGAATCCCTCGAAATTCTATAGGTCAAAGGTGAATAAGGACCCACAAGAGTTCATTAATGAGGTCTACAAAATTTTGGCTATCATGGGTGTTAGGTAAGAGGAAAAGGCAGAGCTGGCGGCTTACCAACTCAAATGGGTAGCACAAATATGGCACAATCAATGGAAGGAGGAGATGGGAATCAATAATGCACTACTTTGGAAAGAGTTCAAGGCAGCTTTTCTTAATCGGTTCTTCCCTCTTAAGCTTAAAGAAGCCAAATTGGTGGAATTTATGAATTTGAGACAAGGATCTATGAGTGTCAGGTAGTATGCCCTCAAATTTAACCAAATTTCAAAATATGCTCCATACTTAGTGGGCGACTCAAGGTCTAGAATGAATAAATTTGTGATAGTGGTATCCGACTTGGTAAGTGAAGAGTGTCGGTCTGCTATGTTGATTAGTGACATGTATTTGTCCCATTTGATGACCTAGGCTGAACAAATGGAGGAGGAAAAGTTGAGGAAGAGGAGAGGTAATGAGACCAAGAGGGATCGCTTTGAGGGTAGGTTCCAAGGTAAAAAAAGTGGCTGGTTTCATCAAGGCCAAGGGTCTTCTCATGCTTCTATAGGGGATTTGCCAATGACATCCCAAGGGCCCAAGGTGTTGGTTGTGTGGTTCCTAATAAGGTGTGTTCAAAATGTGGTATGGATCATGGGGGCCCATGTTTGAGAGACACAAATGCATGTTATGGATGTGGAGAAGTTGGTAACAAGAAGATTGATTGTTCTCGCAACTGATCCAAGAGTAAGGAGGTCTGTCCACAAGATACAAATATGGTTCCTTTAGGGAGAAGTGGTTAACAAGGTGATGCCCCAAGGCACAATCGGTTTTAGTCTTTGCATGAGAGGCAAGGATTTGATGAGTTCCCCGATGTCATCACCGGTATGTTAAAAGTCTTTGATTTTGATGTGTATGCACTGATTGATCCGGGTACCACTCTTTTTTTGTCACCCCCTTTGTTGCTCAAAAGTTTTATGTTGAGCCCGAATTGTTGTGTGAGTCTTATGAGGTGTCTACTCCTATTGATGCATCTATTGTTCTTAGAAAGGTGTATAAAAATCATCCTATTTGCATCTTGCATAAAATATTACCTTGTGATCTTGTTGAGTTGGATATGGTTGATTTTGATGTCATTCTTGGGATGGATTGGTTGTATGCATACTATACCTCTATTGATTGTAGAACCCATAGGGTCAAATTTAAATTCCCAAATAAACCTGTCCTTGAGTAGAAAAGTCATGATGTGGTGGTCAAGGATAGGTTCCTCTCTTGCATTAAAGCCCGTAAGTTAATCTCTAAGGGGTATCTTTAACATCTTGTGAGGGTTAGAGATGTGGAGTCCAAAGACTTCCCATAGAGTCAGTTCCGATTGTAAATGAATTTCTTGATGTCTTTCTAAATGACCTTCTCAGTATTCCTCCTGAAAGGGAAATAGATTTTGTTATAGACCTCCTCCTCGATACTCAACTCATTTTTGTTCCCCCTTATCTTATGGCCCCGGTGAAGTTAAAGGAATTGAAAAAGTAATTGAGGAACTTGTTGGAGAAGGGTTTTATTAGGCCTAGCCAATCACCTAGGGGTGCACCGGTGTTATTTGTGAAGAAGACATATGGGTCTCTTAGAATGTGTATTGACTACTAGTAACTTATAAAGGTCACCGTCAAGAATAAGTATCCTCTTCCAAGAATTGATGATTTGATTAACCAATTGCAAGGGCACTTTTCTAAGATTAATCTTCGGTCCGAGTATCATCAAGTGAAGGTAAGGGAGTGTGATATTCCCAAGACGGCCTTCTTGACTAGGTATGGGCATTACGAGTTCGTTGTGATGTCTTTTGGGTTGACCAATGCACTAACTATCTTCATCGATCTTACGAATAGGGTCTTCAAACCCTACCTTGATTCATTTGTGGTGGTCTTCATTGATGATATTTTGATCTATTCTCATAGTAAGGAGGAGCATGTGGCTCATTTGAGGGTAGTGTTACAAAGATTGAGGGAAGAGAAGTTGTATGCTAAGTATGAAAAATGTGAATTTTGGTTAAAATATGTTGCCTTCCTAGGTCATGTGGTGTTGGGGGATGGTATTAAGGTGGATCCTAAAAAGACAGATGTGATTAGAAATTGGCTTAGACCATTGAACCTATTGGATATGAGGAGCTTCTTGGGATTAGCGGTTACTATTGGAGGTTTGAGAATGTGTTCTCTTTATTACTTCTCCCATGATAAAATTGACCTAAAAGAAGGCTAATTTTGTGTGGATCGATGCGTGTGAAAGGAGCTTCCAGACCTTGAAAGATAAGCTTGTGTCCGCTCCTATATTGCCACTACCGAAAGGACTAGAAGGATTTGTTATGTATTGTGATACTTCCCGGGTTGGTTTGGGTTGTATGTTGACGCAAAATTGTAAGGTCATAGCTTATGCTTCAAGGCAACTCAAATTGCATGAAAAGAACTATCTTACCCATTATCTAATGCAAAATAGTAAGTTGATAACCTATGCTTCTAGGCAACTCAAAGGGCATGAAAAGAACTATCCTACTTATGATCTTGAATAAGCCGTCATGGTATTTGCATTAAAGATTTGGTGGTATTATTTGTATGGTGTGCATATATATGTGTTCACCGATCATAAGAGTCTCCAATTTGTCTTCACTCAAAAAGACCTCAACTTGAGGCAAAAAAAGGTGCCTAGAACTTCTTAAAGACTATGACATGAGTGTGCACTACCATCTCGGTAAGGCTAATGTTCTGGTGGATGCTTTGAGTAGGGCATCGATGGGTAGCCTAGCTCATGTTGGTAAAGGGGTGGCTAGGGAGGTCCACCGGTTGGCTAGATTGGGGATTAGGTTGGAAGAGGGTGATAATGGTATTGTTGTTGATGATGATGGTTCTAAATCTTCATTGGTTGAGGAGGTGAAAGCTAAGCAAGATCTTAACCCCGCTTTGTCAGAATTGAAGGCATTGGTAAAAGATGGTGAGGTTGAAGTTTTCTCCTATGGGGGAGATGGTGTCCTTAGATACCAAGGTAGGTTGTGTGTGCCTTGTGTTAATGGCTTGTGAGAAAAGATTCTTGATGAGGCTCAGGGTTCTCCCTATTCTACTCACCCTAGGTCTACCAAGATGTATAGAGATTTGAGGGACGTGTATTGGTGGGGAGGCATGAATAGGGACATTGCCAAATTTGTTTCCAATTGTCATAGTTACCAATAAGTCAAATCCGAGCATCAAAGGTCGGGTGGTCTTGCCCAAGACATAGAGATTCCTACTAGGAAGTGGGAAGAGATTAATATGGATTTTGTGGTTGTGTTTTCCAAGACTGGAAAGGGTTTTGATTCCATTTGAGTTGTGGTTGATAGGATGACAAAATTGACTCACTTTATACCAGTTAAGACTACATATGGGGCTGAAGCTTATGCTAAATTGTATATTCATGAGTTGGTGAACTTGCATGGGGTGCCCTTGTCTATCATATCTAATCGTGGAGCTCAATTCCCTCCACACTTTTGGAGGTACTTCCAAAGTGGTCTTGGTACAAAGGTTAAACTTAGTATAGCCTTCCACCCTCAAATGGATGGCCAAGCCGAGAGAACTATCAAAATTTTTGAGGACATACTTAGGGAGTGTGTATTGGAGTTTAGGGGTAGTTAGGATTATCACCTCCTATTTATTAAGTTTGCTTATAACAATAGCTATCATTCTAGCATCAGTATGAGTCCTTTTAAAGCTCTCTATGGTAGACATTGCAGATCACCGGTTGGGTGGTTTGAAGGTTTTGAGGTGGATTTATTGGGATCAGATCTGGTTCTGGAGGCTCTTGAGAACGTTAGAAAGATTAGAGAAAAGCTGAAGCTGGCCCAAAGTGCCCACAAGTCCTCTGCCAATGTGAGGACAAGGGATCTTCAATTCAAAGTTGGTGATTGGGTTTATTTGAAGGTTTCACCCATGAAAGGTGTGGTTCATTTTGGTAAGAAGGTTAAGTTAAGACATAGATATGTGGGTCCCTGTACGACGGTAAGAAGGATTAGTAAGGTGTCCGATGAGTTGGAATTGCCTAGTGAAATGGAATTGGTTCATCCGGTCTTTTATGTGTCTATGTTGAGGAAGTGTGTGGGTGATCCTAATGTTCTTGTGCCTCTTGATGTTGTGGGGGTAGTTGAAGACCACTTGACATATGAAGTTATAGTAGAGATCTTGGATAGACAAGTGAAGAGGTTGAGAAATAAGGATGTTGCTTCCGTTAAGCTCCTTTGGAGGAATCAACTAGTTGAAAGTGCTACATGGGAGGGTGAAGTGGACATGCAAAAATGATATCCCTATTTCTTCCCTTCTACTCAAGCCTAAGTTACTATTTTAAGTCTTCTATGTGATTTCATGTCTCATGTTTCAGCCCTAAATCATTTGCATGCATTCATGGTTATGTTGTCAATGTTCATGGTGATTTTACACTTGTGTTGAGATTTTGAAAATGGCATTTTAAGTGTATTGTTGCATTCTTGTTGGGGATGATCTCTTCTTGATTACTCTTCTCATGTATGTTGCTTTAACATTCAAGGTAGAATGTTCACAAGAGGGAAATATTGAAATGACCCCAAAAAGTACCCGAAAATATGCCTCGAAAGTGCCTGGAATCATAATTTCCCTATATCCCAAAATTTGTGTGTGATATCAAAAATTTAGCTTCATATTCTTCTTCAAGGGGTCGAATTGAAGGGGCAATGGGTCTAACCCTGATTTAATAGCAACCATAGCAAAATTCAAAAATCACAAATACGTGATTTCTAGTGACGATCCGCGCCCCTAGAGCGACACGCCAAGGGCGCACTTCTGTGTATTTTTATGCACTGTTCTCCTATCTCTGTCGAAGACATTTAGGTCTTGGGACCCGTCAATCACTTTTTCGAGTGACGATCCGCGCCCCTAGAGCGACACGCCAAGGGCGCACTTCTGTGTATTTTTATGCACTGTTCTCCTATCTCTGTCGAAGACATTTAACTCTCTCAAACACTTAGACAATATTTCATCTCCAAATTTCAAGTCTCAAACCTCATCCGAATCTTAAGGTTCTCATTAAAGTTTCAAGTCTCCATCTCTAATCTTCTTCTAGGATTCTCCGAAGTCAAGGTATGTGGGTTTCGATCATAGGTTCCTTTAACCCATGATGTCCAAGCTTTCTTTTACCTAAAATTGCATGATTTAAAGTAAATTTATTCATAAGTCTTACTTATTATGAATTTCACTGCACATTATGTTGGGGTTACATGAAATTATGATGGTTTTAGCATGTTTTGAGCTATGAATCTAAGGTCTATTTTGAGATTTGATGAAAGGTTTTGATGCATATTGCTTGAGTGTGTTACCAAGTATCTATTGATGGATTTACATTGAATTTTCTAGTATGAAACCACTCTTGATTTACCTGGTTTTAGACTAGCACTGCACACTCACCAAGTGTTTGATAAAATGTCCGGTTATGATTTCTTGAGAAATTGAAGGCCCAATGCATGTCATTGAGCTGAATGACTTTATGATGATGAAAGAAATCTATGTATATGATATTCTCCTATGTAGTGTTGGAAAGTGACCATGCCTTACTAGGAGGGTTAAGAGCCCGGATAACCATATCGAGGGGTTTGTACCTTGATACCAATCAAGGGGTTGTGCCTTCATAATCGGGTTGAGGGGTTAGTGTCTCAATCACCAAGGGTGATAAGGTGCGACTATCCACCAACCAATCAAGGGCTTCGTACCTTGGTAACTGGGTTGAGGGTTAGTACCTCAATCACCATGGGTGGTAGGGTGCGATGAACCACCAACAAATTAAAGGGGTTTGTACCTTGGTAAACTACGGATTCTATAATGAGGGTCTCTTCTTACACATGTATTATGTTATATGTAAGCATGGTTTACTTAAGTATTATCATGCATGCCATATTGTTATTATGCTCTCTATTGCTTATCATTTTGCATTTAGAATATGTTGCCTATCTCTTGTTGCATTGGATCTTTCATACTTAGTACATTCAAATATAATAACGCATACTCTATGCCTACATGATCTCACTGCATAGGGATCGGAGCACCACTTGATAATCCTCCTCCACGTGGCTAGTACGATATCTCTCAAGCTCTTTGGTGAGTCTCCATTCCGGGGATGAAGTTTATGATCTCATGCTATGTTCTATGACTATCTTTCTTTTATGTATATATTGACTATGAGGGTGAGCACGGTTGCTTGTTTTGACCCCCGCTAAGTATCTAAGTTTTAGAGGTATTGTTGGACATGTGCTGTATAATGTTATGAGTTTTGACTCTCTCTTGACTGTTGATGCTTATGATATGAAAGTTGTCCCTTAGAACCGTTTATCCCTATTTACATACTCTTTTTGTATTTTATTGCTTCCGCAACCAAGAATGTGTATTGATATATTAAGAGGTTTGCTTAGAGTCTCTTTAGGTTCCCCATGTGCCGTGTCACATCCAGGCCCTAGACTTTGGTCTTGACAATAAATCAGGTGCTACTTGGGAGGAAACCCAAGGTTTTTGATGTTATGGCATAGTTATAGGTTCATTTTTCAATTTTTGGATTTATAGGTAGTTGTTTTTATTTGTTTTGATTGTAATTTTTTGACATTGGGTTGGTTGCATATTGGATGATTGTCTATTTCATAGAGAGTATGCAGCTACAAAAATAAGTCAGTAAATTTGGCTGAGAAAAGCATTAGGTCAAGTTTCTATGACTGGGTCAATAAGTTGTAGAGCAGTCTACAACTAGTAGGCTATCTCGTAGAAAATTCTAGTAAGCATGAAAATTAAGCACTCCATTCCATGAGCCAATTTTATGATTTGTAGATCAAACTACGAGTCATGAATGGGGTTCGTGGACCTCACGTAAGTTTTTAAAATTTTGCTAAGTGTTGAGGGTTCTATAAAACCATGACTTATGAGTCCTAGATCCATCTATGACTCGTAATCAAGATATCGTAGACCTAAGCCTGTAATATTTTTTAGTTGCCCAGTTTAATATAAGGAGCGGACAAATTATTTTGACCTCTATTTGACCTAATTGACCGATCAACCTATTCCTTCTCCCTTCCCTCATTTTTTTTGATCAACTATCCGATCACCGTCAATCACTTTTTCGGCAAAATTCTGGCCAACCTAGGGTTTGTAATTATTCACCTTCTCTGTCTTCTTCAAGTTCACCCCCACTTTTAGTAAGTTTTTTGTTACATTAGACCTTTAATTTGCTTGTATTTAATTGATTGATTTGATGATTATGATGGGTATGGTGTTTGAACATGAAATCTTTGTTGAATTTGAATTTGGTTATATGAGATAGGGTTGCCCTTGATTGATTTGATTGTTTGAGTCCGAAATTAGGTGTTTTGACTTTATTGATTGTACGTTGCAATATTTATTGAATCATCACCCATGATTGATTGAATGATATTGCATTATTTATGATTGTGATTTGGTCGGTGTTAGCATGGGCATATGATTTTTGTGTGAATCATTTAGGAGTGATCAGAAACATAGGTTATTCCATGCTTAATCATTTTTGATAGGCTATGTTTGTTTAAAGCATCTCTGGGCTTGGTGGTGATGTGCTGATCTTGTGGGTACTTGTATTCTTGCTTCAATGCTGCTATTTAATTGGTGAAAATGTCTTTTGAGTTTCATGTGATAGACTTAAAAACCCAGGTGACTGAGATTTCTGTTCCACGAGTATCTTTTACGACTCGTAGAGCAATCTACGAGTTGTAATTGCCCCTCGTATAGAATTCTATGAAACTTGATATATCTGAGTTTTAATCAGATGAGACCTTATACGAGTCGTAGATCAATTTACGACTCATAGATAGGTCTCCTAGATCCCTGCTTGTCTTTAATTATTCACTGGAGTCCTTTACGACCCCAGTCTATGACTTGTAAGTCGTACCTAGTCTCGTAGACTTTCCCCATGACAAAAATTATTCTGGACTTTTGTTCTATAAGAGTATTTATGGCTCGTAGTGTTCATTATCACTCATAAAGGGGCTTTCGTAGAGCCCTTTTGCAACTGACTCAAATAACTTTTCGGACTTTATTTTTTTAAGGAACAGACCTATGCCAAGGGGTCCCTACTCCTTTGTATGGCCAGGGGTTAGCATCACCCCCAAGCTTTATTATAAATATAAAATAAGCAAAAGTACAAAGGAGGGGGACATAAACTTTACCTCCGGCCTATGGTGGTTCATAAGACGGACAACCATCTAAGGTCGGCCAACTCATCCCCAATAATAAAAAGAAAGAAAACCTAGCATCTAAGAACCTATGAGAGGACTCCTCCCAATACAAAAATACTAGGAAAGCAATAAATAAGGGAGACTCTCCCCTTAAATATTAATCCTACGACTACACCTAGATCTTCTAACAAGCTATGACTAAACCTAGACATACCGTATGAGAAGATCAAGAACAGCAATAGGATCAAAAAGCTTTAAAAAGCTGGCCATACAAAGTTTTTCCATTTCATAATAAGCCTTGGCCTCTCTAGGAAGCTGATTCTAATCAAAAAATAACATAGGCGAAGTAATAGAGTGACTGTATTTTGAAAGAGTATCTGCAACATAATTTGTTTCCCTGTAACAATGACAACATCAAAATTGATGGAACTGGCTACTAATATTATAAATCTTGTTGAGAATTTGACTTATAGTCCATGGAGATTGAGTTTGATACTTGATCCAGTTTATAGAAATTTCAGAGTCCATCTCTAGTATCACCTTCCTGTATCTAAGATGAAGCACCAACTTAAACCAAAAAAGCAGCTTCCTGTTCAGCTTGGTTGTTAGAACATTCTCCCATAGGAGAAGAAAAGGCAAAAATAAGAGCACGAAGCTGATTTCTACAGATACCACCCACTCCAATGTTACTAGAAGAGGTAAGAGCACTACCATCAGTATTTATCTTCACAAAATCAGCATCAGATTTCTTCCAATGCACCTTGATAATTTTAATGTCATGAGTGTAGCCTTCTAGCATGTACATAAGATTTCTCTAACTATATGGCAATTTAATATAGGGAAAGGCAATAGAAACAGGAAAAAAGTGTATTGAAACACCTCATACTTCACCCTGGAACTGTTGGAGGTTTTGCCCCCATATTTGCAAGCACATCTATTCTTCCACAAGTACCAATAGATGAATATAAGAGTTGACTGTAGAACTAACTTATGAGCATTTTTGTAAGGCATGGTTGACCACCATCTCATCACCATGTTTCTCAAAAGGGTATAACTCTTATCAATACCAAAGTAATCAGCAAAATAGCCCCAAATGAATTTACCAAACCTCCCAGACACAAAAATATGATCAATGGTATCAAGACCAACCACCCTACAATAATAACAATCTGCTAGTTGTTGCCCAAAAGTAGTAAGCTTTTATTGGTAGGTAACTTACCTCTCAATGCTCTCCATAGATGAGAAGAACACTTGAAAGGAATATAGGTGATACTATTAACAATAGTTATTTCCCTTTTCACTCTAATCAAATCCCAAGCTAAAGAACAAGTGAAATTACCATATCCAGTAGGCTTCCAAATAGCCACATCTGCAGTGTTTTCATGGAATTGGATCTAATAACTGAGAATGAGTGCAACAAGGTGAGGAGGAGCAACCTGGATAATCCTTTCGACAATCCATTGGCCCTGATGGATAAAAGCAAACACTCTTATATTATTGAAACCTATAATTCCTTCTCTGTGTTAAGTAAGAGGACCAATCCCAAGCCAATCATCCCACCAAAAAAAGGAAGTACGAGACATAATTTTCATTGAATGTAAGGCTCCATTTTGGACTTATTTCTTATTATGTGCTTCCAAATAAGGGACTGACCAGTGTCCCATTTCTTAGTAATGGGATTGGCTCTCTGCCAATATTTAGCAAGCAGAAAATCACCACAAAGGGTCTTCGTGGTCTTAAAAATCCACCATTGCTTGTATTGGAAAGAAGTAGCAACATCAATAAGCTGTCTAAACCCAATACCTCCTTCATCATATGGAAAACTTAGATTTTTCTAGGAAGCCCAATGGTATTTATTTCTATCATTCTTCCAACCCCAAAAGAATTCAGCCATAAGACTATGTAGTTGCTTAAGAGTAGTCTAAGGAGGGCAAACTGAAGAAAGCAAATGAATAGGCAGAGATTGGAGAACATGTTTAATCAAAATTGCCCTACCACCATAAGATAAAATTTTAGTTTACCAAGCAATGATTCTAGCAAGAACTTTTGCAACCAACCCAGAATAGAAGATAATTCTTTGCCTACCAATATAAATAGGGCATCCCAAATAGGTCATTGGACACTCAGTTTGCACAAAACCAATGATCTCTTTTATCCTTCTAACATCATCATCCAGAGCACAATCAGGGACCATGAACTGACTCTTATCCTTGTTGATAAGATGACCAGACACACCCTCATAAGTAGATAAAGACTTCATTATGAGCTCAAGAGACCTACTAGTACCAGGTGTGAAAATAATCACATCATCAGTAAAGATGAGATGATTAACCTCAGGGTCATTTCTCCATGTCAAAATTATGATAATCAGGGATGAAATTAAGTCTATTAAGAAGTTTGGACAACACCTCAGCACCCAAGTTAAAAAGAGCAGGTGAAAGAGGATCACCTTGCTTGAGACCTCTAGTGGAATGAAAGAAACCATATCTAGAGCCATTGACAATAACAGAGTACCAGTTGTTAGACATAATCCTCCAAACCATATCAATAAAGGTCTTACCAAACCCCATTTTTCTCAGAACCAAGCAAGTGTAGGACCAAGACACACTATCATATGCTTTGGCCATATCAAGCTTAATAACCATATTACCACCTTCATTAGGCTTCTAACTCTGATGGATAATCTCTTGAGACAACATGATATTCTCAAAAATGCTCCTATTTTTAACAAAGTCAGACTGATTGAGAGAGATCAAGCTAGGAAGAATAGGAGCAAGCCTTTGACAAAGAAGCTTAGAGATAATCTTGCTAACAAATTGTTGAGACTGATAGGTCTGAACTCAGAAATTTTATTAGGGTGGCTACCTTTTGGAAGGAGAACCAAGCAACCATGAGAAAAGTACTTGAGAATGATCTAACCACAAAAGATAGCCTGGATGACATTGAATATGTCCCATTTAATAACATCCCAATAAGCTTGGAAAAATTTACCATTCATACCATCAGGACTAGCAGCAAAATTGGGATTCACAGAGAAGAAAACCCTCTTCAACTCATCAATAGTAGGCATAATACGAAGACTATTATTCTGATCATCAGTAATCATATAAGGAATGCAATGTAGAGCTTGATCTTGTATATATGTATCCTCTCCCATAATGATTTTCTGGAAGTGATTACAAGCAACAATAGCAATCTCTTCATCGCCTTGGAACCATTTCCCTTTATCATCTTGGATAATGTGAATATGTAGTCTTCTCCTTCTTCCCCTAATCAAAGCATAGAAGTAAATAGAATTCCTATCACATTCTTGGAACCAATGAAGTTGGGTCTTTTTCTTGAGCACAAAATACTCAAGCTTAAGATATATGATATACTTAGCATTAAGAAAGTGCAAGGCATCCCTATCATCATTAGCAATAGAGTTAATCAGATTTTCTTAAGCAATTTTAACCTTGTCTTCAAACTCTTTAATCTTGGCATGAATATCCCCAAAAATGTCTTTGGACCAATTACTACGAGTAGAGGACAGTCTCTTCAACTTAAACTGGAAAACCCACATCGGATGATCCTCCACAAATCTATTCCAGCAGCTACTAACAATGTCAATGAAGGAATCATGATCAGTTACGCAGTTCAAAAACTTAAAGTACTTAATGTAGTTGGCCTGATTGTCAACCATCTCTATCAAAAGAGGGTTATGATCTGATCCAGTGGAAGGCAGATGATAAATAGAAGTATGGGGAATATCTTCCAACCATTTATCATTCACCATAGCCCTATCCAACCTCATCCAAATTCTTCTGCTAAATTCTTTGCGGTCGCCCCAAGTGAATTTCTAACCATTGAACCCAATATCCATTAGACCACAGGCTTCAATAGTACTGACAAATTCAAAACTTTTCTTTATATTGTAAGGAACACCTCCCAATTTCTCCTTAGGACTAGTAATCACATTAAAGTCTCCAATAGCATACCAAGGCTTGTCAGTATTAGTATGAATTAGAAGTTTGTCCCAGAGTGGCTTTTTGGGAATATCCTTACACTTAGCATACACAAAAGTCATTATAAATGAGTGAGGACACAACATATGTTTTAGAACACAAGTGATATGTTAGTCTTCATTATAAAGGATCCTGCAGTCCATATCTTTATTCCACATCAACCTAATTTTATTATTTGGATTGCACATAGAATAATCCTAGTTGAGTTGAACCCTAAAATTTTGAATCTCAGAGTAGTCTGAAAATTATTCCAAAATGGCAAAAAAAGAAAGTTGATGAACATTTTTTAGAGCAATAATTATTTCCATCACATCTTGGGTATTAATACCCCTCACATTCCATATTAAGCTGTTAATCATTGAGAATTCTTAGAGCTAAATAGTCTGGTATGAGGTCTGCCTATAGGGGCAGATTTGGTGGGGCTCATCTTCTTCGCTTTGAATCTGGTTTGTTGTAAACCTCTGCATGAAAAACCCTGCTCATTTGACACTTGTTGCACCTCTTCTTCTAAACCATTAGTGGAAGGACTGAAGGCTCTAATCATATTCTCACTAACTTCATCATTTTCTTCCTCATTCTCCTCCACAGGTTGATTATTTTTGTCAAATTCATCTTCAGAATTCAATACCCATACTCATCAAATTCAGGATCCATCATGGGAATGGAGTTGAGAAAACACTCTGTTATAGAAGGACTGGAAGTTTTATCTTAATTCTGAACATGTTGCACTTGCTGATTTGGAGAAAATTTCTGAATAGAAGTAATAGTAGTAGAAATGTAATCATCCACAAGGTTAAACTTCGTGCAATTGACATCAGATCTATTCTCAACACTTTAAGACTGATCCAAATTCACTTGAGCAGATTCCTTTTCCTTTGTTTTTTTCTCAGCATCCCTTCTCTTTTTACTCAATTTATTCTTCTTGGATTTAGAGCCCTTAATACTAGAACTGATAGCTAAACCCAAATCCTTAGCTATGGAACCTAAATTCTGGACTGGAGTATTCAAATTAGATTTGTGCTATTGACAGAAAGGTTGTTGTTGACTCTGAATTTGTATTTGGGGGGTTGCAGGAGCTCTAGAATCCATCCTAAGCTTAGTGTGAGGGTTCTCATACAAAACATGTGACAGAATCCCACCCCTTGGTTCCCCATCCTGCAGGTTAGTAATGTTCTCCTTCACAACCCCCTCACCTCTACAATCTTTAGCAATCTAGGTTTAAGGGAAGGGGATTAACATTACCAGAACACACTTGACTAGGGGGATTGGGGGGATAGCCCTGGATAGCAGGAACCACACCCTCCGGGGTAGATATGTCAATACCTAGGCCTCTAACATTCTTCTCCTACCTTGTGAGGTTTGTCGTGGTAGCAATATTTTGAAGATCTTGAGTCTTTGAACTGTTATTAGCATTTGACTCCTTTTCAAGATCAATTACTTATTTATTTTTGTTAGCAATGGCATGGTCTTCATCCTTCTGATTTTCACTTATTTTATTATTCAGTAATTCCTTGGATTAGGAATCATCTATAGTAATTTCCTAAGTGATTGCTTGCTATTGCTTCTTGTTTTGGTTTTTATTCTGGTTTTGTTTAACCTTATTCTTCTTTTTCTGGTTTCTGGTTTTGCGAACTTGCCAATCTGCCTGATAAACAACTTCTTTTCCTTTTCTATTATCTTGTTGGTACCTTATTTGACCTGGATCAATAGCAACCATATCAATAGCATCTATAGAAATAAACATAGAGTGATGAGTTACCTAATCAGATTGAGCATTATCAAGGCCAAGATTGGTCTTCATCTTGTCAGCTTCTTTTCTCTTTTTATCCTCTTCATCCCTTTGTTTGACTTTGCAAACCTACTCCAAATGCCCCTGATGCTTGCAATATACATAATAATCTGGTAATCCCTCATACTGAATTGCTTGCCACCTCCTAATAGTATAGTCAGTCTCATCAGTGCCCATCCAAATATGAGGTAGTCTTTCCTTGGTAACATCCAACTATGTCCTTACTTTGGCAACACTACATCTTGTTTTCTAAATAGATACAGCATCTAGATATAGTGGTTTACCAATAGGAGCCAAAAGAGCTGATATGAATTCCTTGTTATAACAGTACCATGGGAGTTCAGGAAGAGTTACCCATACAAGCACTAGAGGTGTCTCTTTCTCAAGAGTTAATATAGGAGTCCATTTTTGAATTCTCATAATTTGACCTTCAATTAGCATCTTTTGACTGTTCCAAACAGTATTATGATTCTCCTCATTGTCTAAATCAATAAAAATGTGCCTTGCATTGAAGTGGGCAATTTTAACACCTCCTATCAGTTGAGTTTGCTGGATAAAACTCTTTCTGATCTATTCCATCTTTGGCATGGTGTTTGAAAATTTCCCAACCAGAGTGTACTTGCATTTTTTGGCCAATGTATTCATGAAATCCTCCTTTTTAAAAATCACAGTAGGAAGTCCTTGTCTGGTACTGAATATGGGAGGACTGAGCTCAATGGGTACTTCGTTATTGGCTTGGTTAGCCCTTAATTTTGCAGCATAGGAGTGAATAATAGTAAAAGCAGGGGGTTCAGGAATTTGGTTGGATTTGGGTAAGGTGTTTCCAATGGGGACAGCATTCCTGGTAGCAATATTAGAAGGGATTTGCTGAGTGGGATTGTTGTTATAGGTAGTTGGTTTTTGGAAATTAGAGGTCAATTTGCTAAGATCATGAGGTTTAGGGGGCTGAAACTTAGGTTGAGGACCAGTTTGATTGAGCTGATTCTTATTAGTACCAGATTTATTCTTACTACTCATGTTGAGATCAACCCCTCTATTATCAACTCTGGTAGTCAGTCCATCCTTACCATGATGGATAGTGTCAATAGCAACAACCAAATTAGGATTCCTAATTTCCTCCTGATCAGCAGCCTTCTCATTCACACGAGTCTTACCATGATCAATCCCAATAGAGGTCATAGTTCAGAATTAGGTTGATTACTAGACCTGTTCATATAAGCATTAAAAGAATTCATCACAGAAGTAGATTTAGGAAACTTACCTACTACGGATGTTGAATCCTTAGTAATTGTTCCTTGATTTTCCTTACTGCATGGAGCCTTTAAGGTAGTATCATCAGCAATAGGATTCCCAAGGTTCATTTGGCTGCTCTTAGTTGTTGAAACCTTATTCAGATTGTCCCCAAGCCCTTCAATTATAGCATTAGCCTCCTGCCTGGCCTCAAATGAAATTAGGACAGAATTGGCCTCCAAATCACTAAAATCCAAATTAAAATCTTTCGATGCATTAACATTTGGGGCTTTTGATCCCCTTAGCTTCTCTATGTTGCTAAATGCATTTTGGTACCCATCATTCCCTTGGAATCTCACCGGAACCCTTTCACCATCAGCTAGGTCTATCGAAACCCTAGTTCTCATATTAGGAGAAATCTGAACAATACCTTTTGGGGCTTTTGGTCTTGGGAGGTTCTCCTTGGTCATAGCTTCTTGCTGGTATACCCTACATCCATCGAATTTTGCCAGAATTTCTCCATCACTAAATTGGATAGTCGAAACCCCAGCTTCTAAATTCGATGGAAATTCTGTATTAACTTTTGGGGCTTTTGTTGTTGGAAGATCCACCATGGCCTCCTGAGTTGATTGATGTGGGTCATAGTCCACGAAACTCATCGGAGCTCCATCGCTGACACCGAAAATTGGTTTGCCGCTGATTCCACCAGTGGAATTGGCCACAAAATCACTATGAATACATAAAGGCCATTAAGTTCCATTGTAGGTATTCTTTCCTCATGAATTCCCTTAGAAGATGTTCAAAATCCAAGGTGATTCAGAGGTGATTCTCGCAAAAATTGCCCCATCAGATCTTGCAATTGGCAAGGTAGAATTGTCTAAATTTTTAACCTGAGATGGATCAAGAGATTTAGAATCATCCCCTACCTTTAGAATCACTTGAATTTGTCCCATGATCATTAAAGAAATAATATTTTTATCCCTTGAGAGTTCCTCTTCAGAAATCTCAACAGTGATCGTCGAACTGATGTAAGATTTTCCAAAGCTGTGGGATGATTCAGTGTGTGTACCATAAATAGATGTGTGCACCTTATCAAGGCTCTCCTAATGAGCTTAGTTCGGCAGCCATTCGTCCGCTGGTGAAGGAAATAGTATGCGCCTCCTAGAGAGCATTTTTTAGAGAGATTTTTTAGAGTGAGAAAAATATTCAAAAAATGGGAAACTAATACTTTTTGCACTTTATTTCTTGATTCATGGGGCTAATTTTGGTGTGTTCATGTCTATGTTTCAAGTATTATGGCCCCAAAAGGTAGACGTACTGAGATTGAGGCTTTGAAGAAAATGCTCAAGAAGGAGCCTTCGGATGATGAGCATTCAGGTGACGAGCAGACCCCTCAGCCGAGTAGGTCACTAGAGATCATTGATGTCAGACCAGACCTATATGTTGTGATACCATAAACCAGAGCAGCCACCAAAGTTGCCCGGGTTTAGGCACTAATTGCTAGTCTTTCCCAGTCTGAAGAGGAAAGTAGTGACAAGAGTAGGAGCGGTATGCCATAAATGACTCCATCAGATAAGGAGTCTAGTACTGAGGAGCATTCTAAGGACAAAGGAGATGCTGAGTCCTCCATCGCACCGTCTTCATCATAAGCACTGAATGCCCAGGCCAACCGTTGGTGCATCGAGGTTAAAGATGAGATCTTCAGAGAGGGCATGTAGCCCAAAGAGTGAGAAAAGGCTACCCATTCTATAAATGATGAGCCTAGGGTAATAGCAGATGGACTTAGTTGTGTCCCCGATCTACAAGACACGAATATTCATTATGGGTTCATGCGGCTGACACAGTCTCTTGGTCGATACTTTCTGATTTTGTTGAGGGGGTTTTTTGTATCCTATGCAGCTACCATCTAGCATTATCTTCCCAAGGGGAAGAAACCTCTCAGTCAACCCCGACTAACAGAGTCACGAGTAAGAGGTCATGGGTTGACATTTTAAAGAAGACCATCCGCCATATGCTTTTTGGTCCCAAGTGTCGTTCCCTCATATCTACAATGGATTTTGACTATAGGTTGGGGCAGGCCAGGAACCTATTGATTATGAAAGATCTTGTACATTGAACTACACTTTAGAGATGGGTGGCTAGTCATATTGCAAAGCAGGGTCCGAAACCTACTTAGGTCACCACCCACACAGAGCTTAGCGTCAAGGCTTCGTCAGCTTCCCCGCCAAGTTCTGGTGGGCTATTATTCATTCCTACATTTGGTCGACTCTTGTAGACAATCTTCGACACCGGAGTGGGCGATTTTGGTTGCCAGCATCTTAGCTGGCTATGACATAGATTGGACCCACCTCATAGCCGAGCAGATATATAAGGCCACATTGAAAAGGGCCACCTCCATCCCATTCCTATGTTTGATCTATAGAATATGTGTAGAGTCTCTAGTGGAGATTTTACATCAGTTGGACCAGTTGGTAGGGGCAAGCAGACTTTGGAGCCCAGCCTGATTAAGGCTGATGAGAACCCGATAGCACTCCGGCGAGCACAGCCTCCTCCTCTGCCAGAGATGTTTGCCCTAATACAACCACCTGAGGGTTCAGAGACTGCCTCTACTACTATTATAGTTGTTACTACTAAGGAGAGGCCCCTGTCGCCTGAGGCAATCGATGAGAAGGGTCCCACTATTGCAACTACCGAACCTAAGGCCACTACTTCACAACCTCCTATAGCGGGCATGGTCTACATTTTGCCGCTTTTATTTAGGTCATGGCACAATGATTATTATATGCTGAGTCCCAGTTGACTCATCTTATTCAACAGATTAGACTGTGGGTCTGGCAAGCTATTGTAGACTTGGAGAAGCGGAGCTCGGCATTTACTATTTTTACTATTTAGAACCATATTTTTGGGGTGGATGTCGGCATCAATTCCTTCGAGAAGAGGGTTCAGAAGAGATTGGCCAAGGCTCGGCCTTTAGATTTGTCAATCTTGCAAACAGAGATCCAGAAGCTTAGGGCTGACTTGACAGCATCACTTGCGACACAAGTTACATTTCCAAAGAAGATATCTTTGGTATGGGTGCTTAATTTGCTTGCTCTCCACGAGCCTACCAATTGTTTCCTCAAGAAGAGACCTTGCACAGATAAGGATTCGAGGGATAGATATTTACGTGCAAGAGTGAAGAAAAAGGATCTTGAGTGTGCCTTAAGAGAGTCGAGGCATGAGGCAAAAATCAAACGAGCTTGAGAAGAAAATTAGTCGAGAGGTATTATCCCCTCTAGACAGAGTATCGCCACTGATCAAATTACCCCACAGGGAGAGAGTGGCCAGACTCAGCCACAGACCAGTGTTTAGACATCCAGGTATGTTGTTTACACATTTTTGTTTTTATTTTGCTTGATTTTATGCATTAGGGACAATGCATAACTTTTTTGATGGGGTGTGGGTAGTTATTGGCCTTAATGAAGTCTGAATAGCTTATGGTCTATAACTACCCCAAATTTTGATCCCGAGGTTTTCGTGGTTGTGTTCTTTTTCCCCGTGGACATTTAATTTCCATTGAACTGGCATGTCTAGGATGTTTAGATAATATGTGTAGCATATAGTACTAATACTTGTCTCATATACCATGTTTTTAGTTTTGTGTTGAAAAATGGTACACATAAAAAAAAATTGATTAGTTGTTAGATGGAACCATACATTTTTAGGTGTTTGACAATATCTATTATGATAAGTAAGGGTAAATTGAGATAGAAAGGATGATCTGTGAGTCTTTTGTTGATAATATATTTAATGCCATGTGAGTGTGAGCCTATTTTGCTAGATTCATGTATTTTGTGCTAATTTAGAACTTGCCCTGTTGCTCTAAGTTAGATCATAGATTAAATGGATTAGGAGATCTTAGGCCTTTGTTCTTAAATATTCCACTTTATCCTAAAAATAACAAATCAAATGATGATATATCCCTTGATCCAAATATCTGAGCCTTACATGTACCAATTCTTTCTAAACACCTAATTAGCCTAGCCTTATCTAATGAAAAATCCTAAAATTGGCCTTGGTCTTTCCTTGAGCATCGTGAACCTTGACTGAGGCAAAACGCCTAAGTTGAGGGTGACTACCAAAAGTGGCCCTGCTTCGAGGAAGAGATATTATGTACTTCAATAAGGCTAAAACCCTAAGTTAAGGGTGGTTAGTGTAAGGGTAAAGCACAAAAATAAGGAGGAGAGTTAGGAATGAAAATAAAAAGAAGAAAAATCATGTACCAAGTGCAAGAAAAATAAAGATGCCTTAGATTGAGCTAAAAAGGAAAAAAAAAGCATAAAAAAAAGGCAAAAAGCTGAAAAATAAAAAGAAAGCACTCAGAAAAGCTTGCATAAGGAAAAAGGGAGATGAGGTGAAAATGACAAAGTTGGTGAGGCAAAAGTGTAAAAAAAATAAAGTTTCAAGGACGGCCATTGGTCACTATTTTCCTAAAATATCACAGCAAAGTCTGCTGAGCCTACGTTATAAGCCTAGAAAGTCCTAGAGTATCCTAGTACAAATAGTTGAAAATCTGAGTCATGAGTATAGGGGAAAGCCTATGGTATTAGTCATTATGCATGAATATATTTTATGAGAGTGAGTGTGTTTGCACAGTCCCATGGTTATATTTGAAATTATTTTTGAATGTCAAAAATGGGACTTCTTTTTGTGAGTTGATATTCCCTTGCTTTTTAGAGTTGTCACGATCCGTGTTTGCCCTAATACAACCACCTGAGGGTTCAGAGACTGCCTCTACTACTATTATCTTGCTTTTTAGAGTTGTCACGATCCGAACCTAGGGCCTAGATGTGACACAACGAATAGGGAACTCCAAGGGACCCCAAACAAGCCTCTTAGCATAACATTACACATCCTTGGTCACTAAAGCATATAAAAGACATAAAGAGTAAGAATAAGGACAATGGGACTAAGGGGAAAGCTTGCATAATATCATAATAAAGAGACAAAGAGTCAAAGCTCATAGCATAGTTAGATAGCATGTCCAACAAATACCTCTACTACATAGATAAGAGCAGGGCCAACACAAAGCAACCGGGCTCACCCTCATAGTCAAAATAGAACATAAAGAAGAGTGTTTTAACACATAATAAGAGAAACATAGAAAAACATCCCCAGAATAGAAGGCTCACCAACTAGCTTGAGTAGTACCGAATTAGCCACGTGGACGAGGAGGATGATCAACTTGGGCTCCAGTTCCTACATGGTGATATCATGTAGGCAAGAGTATATATTAGTATGTTTGAATGTACTAAGTATGTAGGATGCAACGCAACAAGAGATAGGAATCATAATCAAAATGTATAACAATAGACAATAGGCATAATATAAAAATGTGGCATGTATAATCAATGCTTAAGGAAAACATACTTAAGTAACTCGTGCTTATATAGGATATCATATGTGTAGAAGAGACCAATCTAGATTTCAAAACTACAAACCCCTTGGTAGGTTGATGATTATCTCTCCCATCAGCCTGGTGTATGAGGTACAAACCCCTTAACTAGGTTAGTGATAATATCACCCATCACCCTAGTGTGTGAGGTACAAACACTCCACAGATTGGTCGTGGACAACTATTATTTTTGTGAAGTTTCACCAATAAAATAATTTTCTTGGAATGGATAAAGTATACCTTGTAGGTACTTATTTTCCCACATAACTTTCCACTCTAAACAAGAATATAAAGTCAGATTTGCAAAATTTTGCATGGATTGTGAGATATTAAAGAAAATATGCATCATGGGGTCTTTTCAATCTACGAGGAGGGGTGTTTAAATATACCTAATTTTGTGACATGAGAAAATTACGATTATGGGGCATTTCAAAGAAAATTTGGGGTGTTTTACTTGCCATTTGCTATATCTTTATGTTGAACACTTGATACTATGAGGGTGAGCCCGAAAAGTATCTTGGACCCGCTTGAATCTATGTTAGAGGTATTGTTGGAACAATTGATGTGCTTATGTAATGAACTTGACTCTTGAGTATTTTATAATTATCAAAGGCTTTCCTTAGTCCCGCTTCCCTTATTTATATCTCTTATTGTATTTATTTTGCTTCCACGACCAAGGATGTGTGATTGATATGCCAAAAGGCTTTTTTGGGGTTCCTTTGGGTTCCCCATTCTTTGTGTCACATCGAGGCCCTAGGCTTGGGTTGTGACAAACTTGGTATCAGAGCACTAGGTTGTTAATGGTCCTAAGAATCTAACACACCTCATCGATTAGAGTCTTATTCATGGTTGTGAAGCGCGCCAAAACTATGAGTAAGGGGCTATGAGGCATTTTAGAAAATGTTCCCTTCTTCATGATCAATGTCATTCTTTAGAAGTAAGGTAAGGCTTTTCCAAATGAATGTTCTTTGCCATTCTAGATCATCTATTCCAAGAGGATGACTAAGGAGTGTCCATTAACCCGAGAAGTAATCGGCCCCTTCCGCTCCTCAAGCTCCTCAAGATGGGAGAGTGGCCCATGATGAGTTCCAAGATGCTATCACCATATTGGTCCATGCTATGAACAACCAAATAAACTAAGGGGCCCAAGCTCCTCATGCTCCTACTCCGACCTCAAGGGTGAGGGATTTCACTAGGATGAATCCGTTGGAGGTCAATGGGTCCAAAGTGGATGAGGATCCCCAAGAATTCATTGATGAGGTGTATAACGTGTTATCCATTATGGGGGTTAATTTAGAGAAACATTCAGAGTTGGCAGCCTGCCAACTCAAAGGGGTGGCTCAAATTTGGTTCACTCATTGGAAGATGGAGAAGGGGAATAATAATGTTATCCCTTAGGAAGAGTTCAAAATAGCATTTCTCAACCGATTCTTTCCTATTGAGCTAAGGGAGGCTAAGATGATATAATTTATGAACCTTAAGCAAGGGCCTATGAGTGTGAGGGAGTATGCCGTCAAGTTCAATCAACTCTCCAAGTATGCCCCATAATTGGTTGTCGAGCTAAGATTAAGGATGAACAAATTTGTGTTGGGTGTATCCGACTTGGTTAATGAGGAGTGTCATACGACCATGTTAATAGGCGATATGTATTTATCTCGCCTCATGACATATTCCAAACAACTAGAGGAGGAAAAGCTTAGAAAAAGGAAAAGTGGTGAGTCCAAGAGGGCTCGTTTTGAAGGTGGATTCTAAAATCCCAATGGTGGTCGGTTTTCTCAAGGCTAAAAGTTCCAAGGCCAAGGGTCTTCCAATGCTTTTAATAGGAGATTTATTAATAATAACCCAAGGTTCCAAGGTAGTGGTGGTGTGGTACCTAACCCTATGTGCCAAAGATATGGTAGGAGCCATAATGGCCCATGTTTGAAGAACTCTAATGCTTGCTATGGTTGTGGAGAAGTGAGTCATAAGGTGATTAATTGTCCTCGTGCTCATAACAAAGGTAGAGATTGTCATCCAAAAGGCCAAGGTGCAAATGCGAGTCAAAAGGGGAGGAAGCCAACAAAGGGGTGCTCCAAGACAAAATAGATTCTATGCTCTTCAAGGAGACAAGGGGGGATGAGGTACGAATGTCATCATCGGTATGTTAAAGGTTTATGATTTTGATATGTATGCATTGATCGATCCATGTGCCACTTTTTTTTATTACTCCTTTTGTTGCCAAAAAGCTTAATGTTAGTCCTGAATTATTTTGTGAACCTTATGAAGTGTCTACCTCCGTTGGTGAGTCCATTATTTCTAAAATAGTCTATAGAAATTGTCCCGGGTCCATTTTGCATAAAATTTTGCCTTGTGATTTTGTTGAGTTAGATATGGTGGATTTTGGTGTCATTCTTAGGATGGATTTGTTGCATGCCTCTTATGCTTATATTGATTGTAGAACCCGTAGGATTAAATTCCAATTCTCTAATGAGCCTGTCCTTGAGTGGGAAAGTTGTGATATGGTGGTTGAGGGTAGATTCATTTCTTGCCTTAAAGCCCAAAGTTGATTTCTAAGGGTTTCTCTATCATCTTGTAAGGGTTAGGGATGTTGAGTCCAAAGTCCTTCCTATAGAGTTCTGGTGGTTAATGTGTTTCTTGATGTCTTTCCCAATGAGCTTCACGGTGTTTCTCCCAAGTCTAAGGGGTGACTCTATCATCTTGTGAGGGTTAGGGATGTTAAGTCTAAAATCCTTCCTATAGAGTCGGTTCTGGTGGTTAATGCGTTCCTTGATGTCTTTCTTAATGAGCTTCCCGAAGTTCCTCCTGAAAGAAAAATAGATTTTTGTATAACCTCCTTCCCGATACTCAACCCATTTCTATTCCCCCTTATCGTATGGCCCTGGCGGAGTTGAAGGAGTTGAAGGAGCAATTGAGGGATTTTTTGGAGAAGGGTTTTATAAGGCCTAGTAAGTCACCTTGGGGTGCGCCAGTGTTATTTTTAAAGGAGAAGGATGGTTCCTTTAGAATGTGCATTTATTACTGGAAACTTAATAGAGTCACCATAAAGAACAAGTACCCTCTACAAAGGATTGATGACCTTTTTGATCAACTTCAAGGGGCTAGTCACTTTTCTAAGATTGATCTTCGGTCTGGGTAACACCAAGTAAAAGTGAGGGAATGTGACATTCCCAAGATGACTTTCCAGACAATTTAACTTATGAGGACGTCTCGGTGGAAATCTTGGATAGATAAGTGAAGAGGTTGAGAAACACATATGTGACTTCCGTCAAGGTATAGGCACTTTGAGTTTGTGGTTATATCCTTTGGGTTGACTAATGCACAGGCTATATTTATGTATCATATGAATAGGGTCTTTAAACCCTACCTTAACTTATTTGTGGTGGTTTTTAATGATGATATCTTAATTTATTCCCATAGTGAGGAGGAGCATGTGAATTACTTGAGAATGGTGTTGCAAATCTTGATGGAGGAAAGGTTGTATGCTAAATATGAAAAATATGAGTTTTGGTTGAAAGATGTTGCTTTTCGAGAGCATGTGGTGTCGGGTGATGGCATTAAGGTGGATCCTAAGAAGACTGAGGTGATTAGAAATTAGCCTAGACCTTTGACTCCATCAGACATTAGAAGTTTCTTGGGTTTACCAGGTTATTACCGAAGGTTTGTAAATGGTTTTTCTTCTATTGCTTCTCCCATGATGAATTTGACCCAAAAGAAGGCAAAATTTGTGTGGATTGATGAGTGTGAAAAGAGTTCCAAACTATGAAAGATAAGCTTGTCTCTGCTCCTGTCTTGTCACTATCGGAAGAGTTGGAAGGGTTTGTTATATATTTTGATGCCTTAAGAATTTGTTTGGAATGTGTTTTGATACAAAGTGGTAAGGTGATACCATATGCCTTTAGACAACTTAAGGTGCATGAGAAGAATTATCCCACCCATGATCTTGAATTGGCGGCCATAGTATTTGCTTTGAAAATTTGGTGTCACTATTTGTATAGGTTTCATGTTGATGCGTTCACCAATCATAAGAGTCTCCAATGTGTGTTCACCCAAAAAGATCTTAGCTTGAGACAAAGAAGGTGGCTACAGCGCCTTAAAGATTATGGTATGAGAGTGCATTATCACCCCAGCAAAACTAATGTTGTGCCCGATGCTCTAAGTAGGGTGTCTATGGCTAGTCTAGCTCATATTGATGATGGTGGCAAGGAGGTGGCTAAAGAGGTTCATCAGTTGCCTAGATTGGGGGTTAGGTTGATGAGGTTGATAATGGTGGTGTAGTGGTTGTTGATGGTTTGAAATCTTCATTAATTGATGAGGTAAAGGCAAAATAAGATCTTGACCCCGCTTTGTTAGAATTGAAGGCCTTGGTGAGAGATGGAAAAGGGAGGTTTTCTCCTAAGGGGAGATGGTGCCCTTAGGTACCAAGGTAGATTATGTGTAGCTTCAAGTCTCCTTCAAGACTACATCAAGGCTCCTAAGGGGAGATGGTGCCCTTAGGTACCAAGGTAGATTATGTGTGCCAAATGTAGGTGATTTGAGAGAATTGATCTTAAAGAAGGCCCATAGTTTATCCTATTCTATTCATCCTTGTTCTACAAAGACTATAGAGGTTTGAGGGAAGTGTATTGATGGGGTGGTATGAAGAGAGACACTGCCAAGTTCATATCGGATG
>DF360079.1:0-18418 GCA_000787875.1 Solanum virginianum | reverse complement strand
CCAAACATCAAAGGCCGGGTGGCCTAGCCCAAGATATAGAGATTCCTACTTGGAAGTGGGAGGAAATCAACATGGATTTTGTGGTTGGGTTGCTTAAGATTAGGAAACATTTTGATTCTATTTGTGTTGTTGTGTAAAGAATGACAAAGTTGGCTCACCTCCTATCTGTCAAGACTACTTAAAGTGCCGAAGATTATGATAAGTTGTATATGGTTAGATTGCTAAGTTGTATATACATGAGTTGGTTAGATTGCACGGGGTGCCCTTGTCAATCATTTCGGATCGTGGTGCTTTAACTTCTCACTTTTGATGACTTTCCATCCTCAAATGGATGGTCAAGCTGAGAGGACTATCGAAACTCTTAAGGATATACTTAGAGCATGTGTTTTGGAGTTCAAGGGTAGTTAGGCTGAACATCTTCCCCTTATCGAGTTTGCTTACAACAATAGTTATCATTCAAGCATTGGTGTAGCTCCCTTTGAATTTCTTTATGGTAGATGTTGTAGATCCCTTATTGGATGGGTTGAAGTTGGGGAAATGGCTTTGTTAGGTCTGGATTGGTCATGGAGGCCTTGGAGAAGGTGAGGATGATAAGGAAGAGATTGAAAATAGCCCAAAGTAGACAAAAGTCCTATTCCAATGTGAGGAGAAGTGATCTTGAGTTTAAGGTGGATGATTATGTTTACTTGAAAATCTCACCTATGAAGGGTATGGTTCAATTTTGTAAGAAGGTGAAATTAAGCCCAAGGTTTATGGGTCCTTATAAAGTTTTGAAGAGAGTGGCTAAGGTTGCATATGAGTTAGAGTTGCCTATGGAGATGAATATGGTTCACCCGATTCCATGTGGCTATGTTGAGAAAGTGTATGGGTGACCCAAGTGCTATTGTACCTTTGGATGTTGTGGCTATGGTAGAAGACAATTTAACTTATGAGGACGTCTCGGTGGAAATCTTGGATAGATAAGTGAAGAGGTTGAGAAACACATATGTGACTTCCGTCAAGGTCCTTTGGAGGGATCAACAAGTTGAGAGTGCCACATGGAAAGCCAAGGTGGACATGAGAAAACATTATCCATATCTTTTCTACTCTACTCAAGCTAGAGGTACTAATCTAAGTCCCCTATATGATTTCAAGTCTTAAGTTTCGGCCCTTGTGTCATTTTGCATGCATTCATGTTTATGTTGATAAATCTAAGGTGATTTTTGACATTCATGTTGAGATTTTTCTTAAAATGATGTTTAAATGCATTTGTTGCATTTGTGTCGGGCTGAAATCTTCAAGATTACTACTCTTATGCTCATTTCTTTGATATTTGGGGATGAATGTTCCCAAGGGGGAGATATTGAAATGCCCCAAAAATGTGCTTCGGAAATGCCCATAATAGTAATTTCCATATATCTCAAAATTCGTGCGTGATATCGAAAATTCAACTTTATATTCTTGATCAAGGGGCAAAATAGAGTGGGAAATGGGTATAACCTGGATTTTAGAAGACCCATCGCGAAAAATGATTTTTGCCAACTTTTCGAAAAATAGTGTGGGTCCGCGATGGCTTCGCGACGCAGAGTATTTTTTGGCCTAAGACATTGGGGTCTTGGCCCATGCCCATTTATGTGTAAAAATACCTATACTTGGCCATTTTTTAACTCTATATCACTCAAAAACTCTCTCTAAAACCTCTCAACTATTTTATCAAATTTCCCATCCAAATTCAAGTGTGTCAAGATTAATTTCGGATCTCAAGAACTCCATTCAAGCTTCAAGTCTCCTTCAAGACTACATCAAGGAATCTCCAAATTTAGGTGTGTGGGTTTCATCCATTGGGTCCTATCACCCATGGAGCCCAACCTTCCTTTTTATGAAAATTACATGTTTCTAGGTTATATCATCTATGGGTATCTCTTATTATGAATTTTGACTATAAATTATGTTGGCGTTTTATAAAATGTTGATTGATTATGCATATCTATATACTTCAATACTATGAATTGGTTTTGTCGATTGAGACTATGCAGGTTTTGGCTATGAAACTATGATCTATTATGAGATTTGATGATGGATTTCAAGGTATCTTACATGAGGGTTTTACTATGTGTTGGTGGGTTGATTTACATTGAGTTTTCTCATATTATTTCACTCTTGAATTACATGATCTTTTGAACTAGCATTACACACCCACCAAGTGTTTGACAAAATGACTTGACAAGGATTCTCAAGTTATTGTTGGGCTACTACATGGTTTATAAGTCAAGTGACTTTATGATGATTAAGAGATTGTATGTATGCATTGAATTCATGAGAAGTATCTATAATATTGCAAGTTGACCACACCTTTTTGGGAGGTGACATGCCCAATGACCTTGTTGAGGGGGTGACATGCCTCGACCACCTTGTTGGAGGGTGACATGCCCATACTACCACGTTGAGGGGTAGATACCTCGACCACCATGTTGGGGGGTGACATGCCCATACTACCACGTTGAGGGGTAGATACCTCAACCACCTTGTTGGGGGGTGACATGCTCATACTACCATGTTGAGGAGCAGATACGTCAACCACCTTGTTGAGGGTGACATGCCCATACTACCATGTTGAGAGATAGGTACCTCGACTACCTTGGTAGGGGGTGTCATGCCCGTACCACCATATTGAGGGGTGGACTGAGGGAATCTTTTGATATCATAAAATATAAGGAGTCAAGCTCATAGCATAGATACATCGTAACATTCCAACAACACCTCTAAACTTAGAATAGAGCGAGGCCAAGATACTTTCCAGGCTCACCCTCATAATTATCAAATATCAATTAGCATAGATACATCGTAACATTCCAACAACACCTCTAAACTTAGAATAGAGCGAGGCCAAGATACTTTCCAGGCTCAGCCTCATAATTATCAAATATCAATATAAAGATGTTTTAGAAATAACAAGAGAAAGTAGATAGTGTCCTCGAACTTGAGGACTCACCAAGCTTATCTTTAAGATGTACAACTAGCCACGTGGAGGAGGATAGTCAAATAGAGCTCCGGTCCCTACATGGTAACATAATATAGCCATAGAGTATGCGTTAGTACGTTTGAACGTACTAGGTATGTAGGATGCAATGCAACAAAGGATAGGCAACATGATCAAAATGCATAATTATAAGCGAAGGATAAGTAAGATATCTATATGGCATGCATGAACGGTGCTTGAGGTAAAACATGCTCGAAAATAATCATTCTTACATAGCTTCTTCTACACAATAAGGTGACATAATTAGATCATCCAAATACCTTATACTAGAGGGTGAGTGGTATAGCATAAGTCATAACCCCTTCTAGCATGTACTGGTTAGTACATGGGGGTAGAGGGATGTCATAGTTCATAACCCCTACATGCACACATAATATAATACAAAGTGTCGAATCACACATGTGGGGGAGGCATACCACATAGTTCATAACCCCTTCATGGGAGAATAAGATAGTAAGTAGCATTGATTCATACATGAGGGTGAGACACACAACAAAGTTCATAATCCCTTTATGTAGGAATTGGCCTTGTACTAGAGAGTGAGGCATGCATACCACATAGTTCATAACCCCATTTAGTAGGCTTTAACATAAACCTTCACATAAGAATTCAATAATTCATAAACAACCGAGACTCATAAAGCCATATATATCTTCATGATTTCAAACATACTTTGTAGCCCACGAATATCATGAAGTCACTTGACTTGTAAACCATGCAATAGACCATCAATAACTCAAGAATCCTAAACAAGACAATTTATCAAACACTTGGCGAGTGTGTAATGTTAGTTCAAATTCATGCAACTCAAGAGTGAAGACATGTGAGAGAAATCTATGTAAATCAACCCACCATCACTAGGTAATACCCACTTTCAAGATATATCAAAACCCCTAATCAATTCACATAATAGATCATAGCTACATAGCTCAAAACCTACATAGTTGAACAACATTTCATAGAACCCCAATATGGTTTATACGCAAAATTCATAATAAGACATACCATAGATAAACCATCTTGAAAACATGCAATTTATGTAAAAGAAAAACAAAAACAAAAAAAAGGTTGGGCACTAAGGGTGAAAGGACCCAATGGTTGAAATCCATATACCTTAATCTTAAAGTTTTTTGAAGAAGGACTTGAGGAGGACTTGGGGCTTGACTTGGTTTCCTTGAACTCCAACAAAACTTCTTGAAAGTCTTGAGAAAGGATGGAGAATTTGATGAAGGTTAGAGAGGAATTTGAGAGTTTTTGGTGAGTTTTTAGGGCTAAAATGGCTAAAGAATTAGTGATTTTTGCATATATAGGTATTGGGTTCTTACCCAATTGCCCTAGAGTAAAAAAAAATTGGAAATTTTTAAACTGGTCGCGGACAACTACTGTTTTTGTAAAGTTTCACCAAAAAATTATTTTCTTAGCACAGATAAAGTATACCTTGTAGGTACTCGTTCTGCCACATAATTTTGCCCTCTGAACAACAATATGATGTCAGATTTGCAAAATTCTGCACGAATTGTGAGATACTAAAGAAAATATGCATCATGGGGTCTTTCCGAGCTATGAGGAGGGGTGTATAAATATCCTCGATTTTGAGACATAAGGAAATTACGATTATGAAGCATTCCTAAGCAAATATGGGGTGTTTCAATATTTTTCCCTTGGGAACATTCTTCCCCGAATGTCAAAGAAACATATACAAGAGAAGTAAGCAAGATACTTTTAGCCCATACAAGAATGCAACATTGCACTTAAACATCATTTCAAAAAAACCTCAACATAAGTGTCAAAATCACCTTGAACTTATCAATTTAAACATGAATGTATGTAAATGACATGAGGGCTGAATCTAAAGACTTGGAATCATATAAAGGACTTAGTTGTTATCTAAGGCTTGAATAGAGTGAAAGAGGTATGAATATCGCTCTTTTACGACCGCTTCGGCTCCCCTATTGACTCCTTCATCTCATCGATTCCTTGAAAGACCCTTGATGGAAGTTACATCCTTGACTCTCAACCTTCTCATTTGCCTATTCAAGATTTTTACCAGAACCTCCCATAAGTCAAATTATCCCTCATCACATCCACAACCTTCAAAGTTACCATAGCACTTGGGTCACCACATACCACCTTAACATAGACACATGGGAAAATCGGATGAACCATATCCATATCCATAAGCAACTCCAATCCTTGTGCAACCTTTCCAATCCCTCCAACCCTATAAGGACCTACAAACCTTAACCCAATTGTCAACCTTAAAGACACAAAGTCCATTTTGGCATCAAAAGCCACCATCTCCCCCTTGGGAGAAAACCTTCACTCTACCATCCCTCACCAAGACCTCCAACTCTATGAAGGCAGAAATCATGGCCTTGTTTAACTAGACCTCTTCAACTAAAGAAGATTCAGAACCATCAAAACCACTACACCACCATTCTCAACTTCACCCAACTTCATTCCCAACCTAGTCAACCGATGTACTTCTCCAACTCCCCTTTTGTCACCCCAAAGACTCCCACTTTCCCTAATTAGCAAGCAACCTCACCTTCTACGAAATTCATAACATCACCATCAAATGATTCACAAACTCTTCCTCACTTCTGGAAACAAATCAACATATCATCACCAAAGACCACTACAACATACCAAGGTAGGGATTAAAGATTCTATTCATAAGACCTATAGAAATAGCCGATGTACTAGCCACACCAAAACACACTACCCCAAATTCAAAATATCAGAAAGGATATCAAGGACTCATTGACCATTGGAATCGACTTAATAGAAAGGACCTTAGACTCAAAATTCCTACTCTTACAAGATGATAAATGCAACCCTTAGGGATCAATTGGACCTTAAGACAAAAAATGAACCTACCTCTTCACTACCACTCAAGGATGAGTTTAATAGGGAATTTGAATTTGACCCTATGGATTCTACAACCAATGGAGATATAATATGTATGTAATCAATCCATCTCAATAATGACATCAAAATTCACCACATCTAATCCAACAAAATCACAAGTCAAGACCTAAATACAACATGACCATAGAATGATTTCCATAGTCCTTTCTAGCAACAATAGACTCACCAATGGGGTAGACACCAAAAAAGTCCACATAATAATTCGGGACACACATGAAGCCTACTAGCAACAAAAGGAATAATGAAAGGAATAGTAACACCCAGACCTACCAATACATACACATCAAGATCAAAGGAAACTTCAATGTATCGGTAGCAATATCGGGCGCCTCTTCTACCTCTTGCCTCTTTAGGCCTCTTGAGCAACAACACCACCTCGACTTGAGGATGACCCTCTTTGTCCTTATTTTGAACATTAGGGCAATCAACAAGCCTATGACCTACTCTCCCACACCCATAAGTCGTACTTGAATTCTTTAGGCATTTACCATGATGATGTTTTTCACATTTTGGGCATTATGGAAAACGCATCCCACCACTGCCACCTTGGAACCTTGGGTTATCCATTCCATCCATAGAAAGCCTCTTGTGGAGCACTAAAAGACTATTGGCTTTGAAACACAAAATCTTGTTGGAACCGGTCATCCTCAAACTAAGCCCTCTTGGACTCTTTACTTCTCTTCTTCTTAAGTTTTTCTCCCTCAAGTTGTTCAGCATAGGTCATGAGGCTGGACAAATCCATATCACTTATCAACATAGTGGCACGACACTCCTCATTCACCAAATCAGATACCTCCATCATAAACTTGTTCATTCTAGACCTCGGATCGATAATCAATTGTGGAGCATATTTAGAGAGTTGGTTGAACTTGAGGGCATACTCCCCCACACTCATCGATCCTTGCTTTAAATTCATAAATTCCATTATTTTGGCATCCCTTATCTTAAGAGGAAAGAACCGATTGAGAAATGCTGCCTTAAACTCCTCCTAAGGAATAGCATCATGATTTTTCCTCTCCATTTTCCATTGTACAAACCAAATTTGAGCCACCCCTTTGAGTTGTTAGGCCGCCAACTCTGCCTTTTCCTCTGAAGTCACCCCCATGATAGTCAATACCTTGTACACCTCATCAAGAAACTCTTGGGGATCCTCATCCACCTTAGACCCATGGAACTCCAGTGGATTCAGTAATGTATAAAAACACCTTGTACACCTCATCAAGAAACTCTTGGGGATCCTCATCCACCTTAGACCCATGGAACTCCAGTGGATTCATCCTAGTGAAGTCCCTTACCCTTGAGACCGGAGTGAGAGCATGAGGGGCTTGGGTCCCTTGGTTGATTTGGTTGGCCATAACATGGGCCAACAGGGTGATAGCATTTCAAAATTCAACTTTGGTAGCCCATTAATCTTGAGGAGCTTGAGGAGCGGGTGGAGCCAATTATCCCACAAGTGCACGACCCCTCCTTAGTCTTCCTCTTTGTAGTGGCATAATCAACAACTAAAAAAGAAAAGACTATTCGTTAGGGGGAGTAAGCCTTATCTTATAACTAAGACACGATATAGACCATGAAGAAGTGAAACATTTCCTAAAACACCTCGTAGCCTCCCATTCATAGTTGTGGCGTGCTTCACAACCATGAATAAGACTCTAATCGACGCAGTGTGTTGGATTCTGAGGATCATTAAGAATCTAATGCTTTGATACCAACTTTGTCACGGTCTAAACCTAGGATTTAGTGTGACACGACGAATGGAGAACCCGAAGGGACCCCAAACAAGTCTCTACACACATCCTTGGTCGCAAAAGCAATTAAACAACAACAAGAGAGTCAAAATGGGGATAAAGGGACTAAGGGAATCCTTTGATATTATCAAACATAAGGAGTTAAGCTCATAGCATAGATACATCATAATATTCCAACAACACCTCTAAACTTAGAATAGAGCAGGGACAAGGCACTTTTCGGACTCACCCTCATAATTATCAAATATCAACATAAAGATGTTTTAGAAATAACAAGAGAAAGTAGATAGTGTCCTCGAACTTGAGGACTCACCAAGCTTATCTTTAAGATGTCAAACTAGCCACATGGGGGAGGATAGTCAAATAGAGCTTAGGTCCCTACATGGTAACATCATGTAGGTATAGAGTATGTGTTAGTACGTTTGAATGTACTAAGTATGTAGGATGCAATGAAATAAAAGATAGGCAACATGATCAAAATGCATAATTATAAGCAAAGGATAAGTAAGATATCAATATGGCATGCATGAAATATGCTTGAGGTAAAACATGCTCGAAAATAATCATTCTTGCATAGCTTCTTCAACATAATAAGGTGACACGATTAGATCATCCAAATAGCTTATACTAGAGGGTAAGTGGTATAACATAGGTCATAACCCCTTCTAGTAGGTAATGGTTAGTACATGAGGATAGAGGGATGTCATAGTTCATAACCCCTACATGCACACATAATATAATACGAAGTGTCGAATCACACATGAGGGTGAGGCATACCACATAGTTCATAACCCCTTCATAGGAGAATGAGATAGTAAGTAGCATTGATTTATACATGAGGGTGGGGCACATAACATAATTCATAACCCCTTCGTGTCAGTATTAGCTTTGTACTAGAGGGTGAGGAATATCACATAGTTCATAACCCCATCTGGTAGGCTTTAACATAAACCTTTATATAAGAATTCAATAATTCATAAACAATCGAGACTCGTAAAACCATAGATAATTTCATGATTTTAAAACATATTTGTAGCCCATGAACATCATGAAGTCATTTGACTTGTAAACCATACAATAGACCATCAATAACTCAAGCATCCTAAACAAGACAATTTATCGAATACTTGGTGGATGTGTAATGTTAGTTTAAAATCATGAAACTCAAGAGTAAAGACATGTGAGAAAAATTGATGTAAATCAACCCAGCATCACTAGGTAATACCCTCTTGCAACATACATCAAAATCCCTAATCAATTCACACAATAGATCATAGCTTCATAGCTTAAAACATGCATAATTGAACAATATTTCACAAAAACCCAATATAATTTATACTCAAAATTAGTTATAAGATATACCCATAGATAAACTATCTTGAAAACATGAAATTTATGTAAAAAAAAAAAAGAGGAAGGTTAGGTACCATGGGTGAAAGGATCCAATGGTTGAAACCCACATACCTTAATCTTGGAGTTTTTTTAAGAAGGACTTGAGGAGGACTTGGGGCTTGACTTGGTTTCCTTGAACTCCAACAAAGCTTCTTGAAAGTCTTGAGAATGGATGGAGAATTTAGTGAAGATTAGAGAGGAATTTGATAGTTTTTTGGTGAGTTTTTAGGGCTAAAAACGGTTAACGAATGAGGAAATTTCACATATATAGGTATTAGGTTCTTACCCAATTGTCCTGAAGTAAAAAAAGAATTTTTTTAGAAATTTTTGAACTAGTTCGCATCGCGGACAGCTACTATTTTTATGAAGTTTCACCATAAAATTATTTTTTTGGCAAGGATAAAGTATACCTTGCAGGTACTCTTTTTCCCATATAATTTTGCTCTCTGAACAAGAATATGAAGTCAAATTTACAAAATACTGCATAGATTGTGAGATATTAAAGAAAATATGCATTATGGGGTCTTTTCGAGCTACAAGTGTTTAGATATCACTGATTTTGAGACATAAGGAAATTGCAATTATGGAGAATTCCTAAGCAAATGTGGGGCAATTCAGATACCTCAATCACCTTCCAAGGGAGTTACATACCTTGGATTCCAAGTAATAGTTTGCTTGGTCTATGTTGGTTATGGTCTCTTCCTACACATGTAATCTATATTTGCAAGTTAAATGATTTACAAGTATGTTTTACTTCAAGCATTGATCATGCATGTCATATTGATATTACATCTATCCATTGCTTATGATTATGCATTTTGACTATGTTGGCTTATGTCTTGTTGCATTGTATCATACATACTCAGTACGTTTGAATATACTAATTCACACATTATGCCTACATGATGTTTCCATGTAAGAACTGGAGCATCTCTTGATCATCATCCATGTGGCTAGTTCAGTGCTTTGGAGATAAGCCTTGGTGAGTCCTCAATTTTGAGGACACTATCTACACTACCCTTGTCATTTGTTATTTCTTTATGTTGAACACTTGATACTATCAGGGTGAGCTTAGAAAGTGTCTTGGCCCCCTCTCCAATCTATGTTAGAGGTGTTGTTAGAACAATTTAAGTACTTATGTTATGAGCTTGACTATTGAGTATTTTATTATTATCAAAGGCTTCCCTTAGTCCCGCTTTCCTTATTTATATATCTTGTTGTATTTATTTTGTAACCGTGACTAAGGATATGTGATTGATATGCTAAGAGGCTTGTTTGGGATTCCTTCGAGTTCCCTATTCGTCGTGTCATGTCGAGGCCCTAGGCTTAGATTGTGATAAACTTTGTATCAGAGCACTAGGTTGCTAATGGCCTTCGGGTTCCCATTCATCGTGTCATGTCTAGGACCAAGGCTTAGGTCCTGACAAACTTGGTATCAGAGCACTAGGTTGCTAATGGTCCTTAGAATCCAACACACCACGTCAATTAGAGTCTTATTCATGGTTGTGAAGCACGCCACAACTATGAGTAAGAGGCTATAAGGTGTTTTAGGAAACGATTCCTTTTTCATGATCTATGTCGTGCTTTAGAAGTAAGGTAAGGCTTTTCCTCTAATGAATGTTCTTTGCTATTCTAAATCATGCATATTCCAAGAGGAAGACTAAGGAGAGCCCATTTACCCAAGGAGCAATCGGCCCCTACCGTTCCTCAAGCTCCTCAAGATGGAGGAGTGGCCCATGATGGTTTCCAAGAAGCTATCACCATGTTGGCCCATGCTATGACCAACCAAATAAACTAAGGGGCCCAAGCTCCTCATGCTCCTACTCCGGCCTTAAGGGTGGGGGATTTCACTAGGATGAATCCACCGAAGTTTCATGGGTCCAAGGTGGATGGGGATCCCCAAGAATTCATTAGTGAGGTGTATAAGGTGTTGTCCATTATGGGGGTCAATTCAGAGGAAAAGGCAGAGTTATCGGCCTTCCAACTCAAAGGGGGTGGCTCAAATTTGGTTTACTCAATGGAAGATGGAGAAGGGGAATGACAATGTTATCCTTTGGGAATAGTTCAAAGAAGAATTTCTCAATCGGTTCTTTCTTACAGAGCTAAAGGAGGCTTAAATGATGAAATTTAGGAACCTTAAGTAAGGGTCTATAAGTATGAGGGAGTATACCCTCAAGTTTAATCAACTCTCTAAGTATGCCCCATAATTAGTTGTCGATCCGAGGTCAAGGATGAACAAATTTCTGTCGGGTGTATCTGACTTGGTTAATGAGGAGTGTCATACTGCCATGCTAATAGGAGATATGGATTTGTCCTACCTCATGAAATATGCCAATGAACTACAGGAGGAAAAGCTTATAAAAATGAAAAGTGGTGGTCCAAGAGGGCTCGTTTTGAAGGTGGATTCTAAAATCGCATGGGTGGCCGGTTTCCTCAAGGCCACAAGTTCTAAGGCCAAGGGTCTTCCAATGATCCTAATAGGAGGTTTGTTAATGACAAGCCATGGTTCCAAGGTAGTGGTTGTGTGGTGCCTAACCGTATGTGTCACGACCCGAACCTAAGGCCTAGACGTGACATGGTGAATGGAGAACCTGAAGAAACCTCAAACAAGTCTCTTAACATATCATTACACATCCTCGATCATAGAAGCAATTAAATAACCGTAAGAGAATAGAAATAATGATAAGGGGCTAAGGGAAGTCTTTCATATCATAAAAACTCAAAAGAGTCAAAGAGAGTCAAGCTCAAGCATAATTACATAACTTGTCCAACAACGCCTCTAAACTTAGAATTGAGTGGGGGCCAAGATAAATTTCTGGGCTCACTCTTATAGTCAAGGCATATAAATAGGTAGTGAAAGTTTTTACATAATATAAGAACAAGAGATATCATCCCTGGAGTTGAGGACTCACCAAACTTGCTTTGAGAAGATAGTACTAGCCACGGGGAGGATGAGGATGATCGTGAAGGGCTCCGATTACATAGTAACGTCATGTAAGCATAGAGTATGCATTAGTATGTTGGAATGAATTAAGTATGTAGGATGTAATACAACAATAGATAGGCAACATAATCAAAATGCATAATCGTAAGCAAGAGATAGTATATTAGCAATACGGAATGCATGACCAATGCTTAAAGTAAAACATGCTTATATAGAAACATAGTACATGTGTAGGAAGAAACCATTATCATAGACCAAGCCACTTAGTACTTGAAATCCAAGGTAAACCACCCCTTAGAGGTGTTTGAGGTATCAACCCCTCAACTTAGTTAATGGGTTTACCGCCACCCATCAAGGTGTTTGAGGTACCAACCCCTCAACTTTGTTAATGGGTTTACCACCTCCCATCAACGTGTTTGAGATACCAACCCCTTAACCTGGTTAATGGGTTTACCACCTCCCATCAAGGTGTTTGAGGTACCAACCCCTCAACTTTGTTAATGGGTTTACCACCTCCCATCAACGTGTTTGAGATACCAACCCCTTAACCTGGTTAATGGGTTTACCACCTCCCATCAAGGTGTTTGAGGTACCAACCCCTCAACTTGGATATGGTCAACTTGCAACACTAAAGATACCTCTCATGAAATAAACTCATATATACCTTACTTTGATCATCATGAAGTCACATAACTCATATGTCATTCATTAGTCCTTCAACCACTCAAGAAACCCTAACCAAACATTTTATCAAACACTTGGCGGGTGTGTAATACTAGTGTAAAACCATGCAATTCAAGAGTAAAGTCTGTAAGAAAACATAAAGTAATCAACCCACCAACACTTGGTAATACCCTCATACAATATACATTGAAACCCTTTATCAAATCTCAAGATAGGTCATAGATTCATAGCTCAAAACATACTTAAACAATCACACTTTTAAGAAACCCAAACATAGTTTGCAGTCAAATTCATAGATAAGAGTAGGGGCTAAGACAAAGAAATCGAGATCATTCTCATAGTAAAAATAGAACATAACGAAGAGTGTCTAAATACATAATGAGAGAAACAAAGATAAACGTCCTCGGAATGGAGGACGCACCAACTAGCTTGAGTAGTACCGAACTAGCCATGTAGAGAAGAAGGATGATCAACTTGGGCTCCAGTTCCTACATGGTGATATCATGTAGGCAAGAGTATGCGTTAGTACGTTTGAATGTACTAAGTATGTAGGATGTAATGTAACAAGAGATAGGCATCATAATCAAAATGCATGACAATAGGCAATAGGCATAATATAATAATATGGCATGTATGATCAATGCTTAAGGAAAACATTCTTAAGTAACTCATGCTTGTGTAGGATATCATATGTCTAGAAGATACCAAGATAGATTTCCAAAGTACAAACCCCTTGTTAGGTTGATGATGACCTCACCCATCACCCTGGTGTGTGAGGTACAAAACCCTCAACTAGGTTAGTGATGATCTCACCCATCACCCTAGTGTGTGAGGTATAAACCCCTCAACTAAGTTACTGATGATCTTACCCATCACCCTGGTATATGAGGTACAAACCCCTCAACTAGGTTAGTGGCAATCTCACCTACCATTCAGGTATTTGAGATACTAACCCCTCAACTAGGTTATCCAGGCTCCTAGCCCCCCCCCCCTCCGGATCGGACATGATCTAATGCAACACTTTATATAGAATATGATACACAAGCTCTTGTTATCTTCATAGAGTCATTAATATCATATCTCATGCTTTGGACCTTCAATTTATCAAGAAACCACATCTGGACATTTTATCAAACACTTAGAGGGCATGTAGTACTAGTGTAAAACCATGCAATTCAAGAGTAACATCATTCTAGTAAATTCATTATAAAAGCTTCAATAGATACTTGGTAACATCCTCAAACAATAAACATCAAAATCCTTCACCAATATTTTCAATAGATCTTAGATTCATAGCGCAAAACATGGTAAAACAGTCACAATTTCATATGCTCAAAGATAATATGAAGTGATTTTCATAATAATCAAATCCATGAATAAATCACCTTTAAATCGTGCAATTTGCAACAAAAGGAAGCTTGGGCATCATGGGTGAAAGGAAACCATGAAAGAAACTGACATACGTTAGCTTTGGAGAAACTCTTGGTGAAGATTGATAATGGAGGCTTGATGCTTGAAGGAAATCCTTAGATCCGGAAGAGGTTTGAGACTTGAATTTAGGAGTGAAAAATATGGTTAAGTGTTTTAGTGGGTATTGGGGAATGTTTAGGATGATATGCGGGTAAAATATGGCTAAGTATAGGTAAATACATGTTTGGGAACACTTAGGCCCAAGACTTAGAAGTCTTGGATCGAGTTAAAAAAATAGTCACAAAATAATACCTCTGCGTATCGCAGAAGCGGCGCGATTTGCTCTCTGGAAATTGCATTCTTAAAATTTCATAATGCTAATCTTTCGCTCTTAAATTGGGGTTAGACCCTTCCCTAACCCCCCTAAGTTTGACCACCGGAACAAGATATGAAGTCGGATTTTCGATATCACGCACGAATTTTGAGATATATGGAAATTATGATTCCGAGCACTTCTGAGGCACATTTTTGGGCACTTTTTGGGGTCATTTCAAACTCAATGTAAATCAACTCACCAACACATAGTAAAATCCTCATGTAAGATACCTTGAAATCCATCATCAAATCTCATAATAGATCATATTTTCATAGCCCAAAACATACATAGTCTCAATAGACAAAATCAATTTATATTATAAGCTTGACGTAGATAGACATGCATAATCAATCAGCATTTCATAAAATCCCAACATAATTTATAATCAAAATCCATAACAAAAGATACCTATAGATGAAATAACTTGGAAACATGCAATTTTCATAAAAAGGAAGGTTGGGCTTCATGGGTGAAAGGACCCAATGGATGAAACCCACATAGCTAAATGTGGGGATTCCTTGATATAGTCTTGAAGGAGACTTGAAGTTTGAATGGAATTCTTAAGATCTAGAATTAAGCTTGAGACACTTGAATTTGGATGGGAAATTTGATAAAATAGCTGAGAGGTTTTAGAGAGGGATTTTGAGTGATATAGAGTTGAAAAATGGCTAAGTAAAGGTGTTTTTTCCGTATAAATGGGCATGGGACAAAGACCCCAATGTCTTAGGTGGAAACAGGAATATTAAGAAAGTGATAACACTACTTCGCAACTAGTCCGCGTCACGGAGCCATTGCGGACCCACATTATTTTGCGAAAAGTTGGTGAAAATTATTTTTTGTTACTGGTCTTCTTAAATCTGGGTTATACCCATTTTTCACTCAATTTTTATATAAAGTCAAATTTTTAATATCATATACGAATTTTGGGATATATGAAAATGACAATTATGGGCATTTTTGAAGCACATTTTTGGGGTATTTTTGGGGCATTTCACAAATGAAGAGTAAAATCTATTACATAGACAGCCTGTGGATTTACTAGAAAGTGGGTTGATGATAACATGTTGAACCATATTTCTGGGAAAACATATGCTCAAACTATAATACCCATTATTTATTAAAGGCACAATGGTCCTTTTATTTTATTTGTTTTATTTTAGAAAAAAAGAGAAATAAGAGAGTTAAACAAGGAAAAGGAAAGAAGGACAACTACCCTTTTCTATGTGAACAAGCACACCATTCTCTTTTCCCCTCTCATGTCCTCTTCTTCCAAAACACCAATAATAACAAAACTTTTGTTTCTCTTGCGCGCGAAGGAGCAAAGGGAAAAATTGTTGAGCTTTGATTGTTTTTTCTTTAGAGAAAAGTGGAAGAGGAAGGTAAGTTTCTGAATTTAATTTGTAAATTTTTTATGGCTATTGAATAGAGGTTAAGAGTTTAAGGAATATTGGATTAAAGAAATAGATAAATTTACAAGACTTCATGAATAGGAGAGAGTGCATAATTCTTGAATTGTAACTCTAATGTTTAACATATAGGATATAAGAAAAAGTATATGTGTAGTATATTATATTTGTTACAAGGTAAAATTAAACAAGATAAGGTCATTTTAGTGAAATCAAAGCACTAGTTAGGCGTTTGGATAGCTTTGGAGCCTTTTCTCGAAAGGTTGAGGGTTGTGTATTTAAAATATGAATTAGCCTAAATGAGGATGTTAATACATGATCAATATGATTTGGTTATAGATTGATAAAGGAGGCCTTATGGATGTGCTTGAGGTGACAAGTTTGGTACTTCAACACAAGTACAGTGAGTAGTAATCTTAACCCAATTTGTATTTTATAAGTTTCATAATTTTTACATAATTTATAAAATGAATTGTTACTGAATGATTTAAATTTGTATATGGGACAAGTCCTTTTTCTTGATTCGATACCAAAATAATTATTTGTATTTTACAAGACAAGTATATTGATAATTAAGATGATCACCATTATTGAAAAGATTTGATATTTACTTGAGATAAAAGTACTTTTACATGTGTTTTCATTAAATTTGATATGATATGATTATAAGATTGAATTTTCTTGTACTACTTTGAAAATCTTACATAGTTTATAAAGAAAAGTATAAATAGGAGTAGACCTTGATGAATCTCGTAGCTAACGGCGAGTTCGTTAGACCTGGTGCGCCTTGTATTTACCAATTACAGATAGAGCCCACGTTAGTGGGAAGGTAGAACTAGCATACCATTATTGATATCCCTCGAGTAGGGATTTAATCATATGAGATTTACAATTATTATCTATTCTTTAAGAAACTAGACATACCGATTACATGATGCATTCTTGGAAACCTCTCGAATATGTATATGGTTTGATATGAAAGTGTTTTACTGAGTTTATCTTCTAATGGTTAAGTTGATTTGCTTATATGAGATAACAAGAGTGATTATTGCTATTGATTTTTGAAAGAGTATTTATTACATGATTTATATTATTATTATACGAGCATATTTTCTTACTTGTCCCTTATTAAAACTATTCTGGTTATCATTATTACTCATTGAGCAACGTCTCACTCCTCGCTATTTTTTTCTCCCAAGAATTACTAGTGATATTAGCGAGGGTTTGCTTAGCCAAAGGTAGTAACTTGATTCCATGGTGAGCCCCCCCCCCCCCCTCTTGTTTATGTGGGAAACAAACTTATTCTATTATAGACCTTCCCTTAAGGGAAACAAACTTATTCTATTATGACCTTCCCTTGAATTCTTAGAGTCGCTCCATAGTTATCTTCTTTATAAGAGTCATGAGTACTATTTCGTGTTATAGACATATGATTAGTTTTAGACTTCTTTTCATATTTGGAGATGCATTGGTATTATTATGTGGGGGGTGGATTATTGATGGATGTTATGATTTAATTTAGAGATGTTGGTAGTGATGTTACTGATGTATGAGATAAGTTAAATTTTGGATAGGCTTAAAAACAGAGAACACTCTACCCGATTTTCTCCAAAATTCTAATAAGGCTAGCATTGGGATTCTTCCCTGTAATGCCGATCATAATCCTAAATTGGGCCATGACACAAACCCTATGGGAGCATCTTGAAAGTCGTATGATCGGAAGACTGGCAAAAATAAAATATTCTCAATAAAGCAAATGATGAGTTCAAAATATACTAATGGTTCTTCAATGACAGATCTGAAACGACCCCAAAAAGTGCCCGAAATGTGCCTCGGAAGTGCCCGAAATAGAAATTTCTATATATCTCAAAATTCGTGTGTGATATAAAAAATTCAACTTCATATTCTTGTTCAATTGGCCAAATTGAGTGGAAAATGGGTCTAACCCGAATTTTAGAGCAACCGTATCAAAATTTGAAAATCCAAAGTGAGCGAATTCCAATGAGCAGGTGCACCCCTGGCGCGTACCGTTATTATTTTTGCCCTGTTTTATTAGTTTGGCCAAGGCTTTTGGGTCTTGGGTCTAAGTCTTCCCATGCATGAAAATACCTATACTTGGCCATATTTCACCTTCATATCATATAAGACATTCCTCAATAATCTCTCAAACACTTAGACTAATATTTCACAATAAACTAATATAATGACATTAGTTGCTCCTCTTAGCCTGTGATTTTTTTTATTTAAAAGAGTTTCCACATAAAACTTTTGGTGTCATTAATTTTTCCATTTTACTTCTATTATTATTGACCATATATTTTTTGTGTTAATCTGCATTTTTTCCCAATAGAAAGCTCTAATGCTAACAAAATTGAACACGAAGGAAATGACCTAGAGCATCATTATATTATTAATGCTTCATATGAAAAAAATGAGGTGGAAGCATGTAGATGTATATTATGAGGGTTATTATAAGGTTTTTTATTTAATTTATTATAGGGTTTTAGG
>DF360080.1:46229-58768 GCA_000787875.1 Solanum virginianum | reverse complement strand
GTTCTCAAATAGAACACAAGATAGGATAAAAGACTTCGAAAGTCTGCCACATGGACAAGCTGCTACCTCTCGAATGTCCAGAAGCTAGGTCCGTCAAAGAAGGATGATAACTCAAGTGAAACCAGACTCACAACCTATACACATGTGTAGACGCAAAGGTGAGTACCAAAACAAAAGGCGTCCAACTTTAGCTTTTCTCAAACTTGTCTTTTCTTTTTAACCGAAGAAGGTATCAATACAATGAGTCTCAGAAATATAGGTTTACTACTCAACTAACTTGTAAATATAAATGTTCTTAAACTAACTCGACATTTTGGACTTGATAGCTTTTCATAAAATATCTAAGATTCTTACAAATGCAATGATAAATGCATACATCTTGACTTAACAACTTAACTCAGTAGTGAAATCATTGAAGGCTATGACTTTTTTCAAGAAAAGTAATATAAACAAGTATTTTAATAAAATTTACTCACAATGAGAAAAACTTGATCTCAACTTATAAACTTTATCTTGGGTGAAAATTAGTAATTAAAAGATACTAAAAACAAACGTAGGATAACTTTTGGAGGACCTTACATACTTAGAAGAATTATATTCTTGATGAATACTCTTGAAACCCTAGATTTTGTTCTCTTGAATTTTGCTCTCAAAGATTTCTAAGAGTTAATGAGATAAAATGACTTATTGGGTATTTATAAGGGTCTTATTTTAATCCTAAATTGTTAGAAAATTGGAAAAGAATCGGAAAAGATAAAATTATCCATCATTTAGGTGGAGAGACTGACCTGCGAAACTTTGTTTACGAGTCGTAAATCAATCTATGACTCATAAACTAGAGGTCTTGTGCTTTTATAGGAAATCTAGCCTGGGTCTGCGACTAATTATCTATGGCTCGTAGACCTATTGATGGATTGTATAGGGATTTCATCATGTCAAATTGGTTGGGATTCAGAGACTTGAATTTTGAACCTTAAACTATGAATTATGACTTATGGCTTGTCAGTGAAAGGACAGGTCATACAGACCCTCTCATAAAATCCCTTGATTTAGACACTAAGACAAACTATGAGGCTATCTATGGTTTGTAGAAGCTTCTATGACCTATAGAAGTTAATTCATATGAATGGGTATGAGATTCGGGGTCCTAAAGTACCTTCGACGGGTCCATTCTATGACCCTAAGGGCTCCTACGACCCATACTTGAGTTCAGAGAGATTTGGACTAAAAATAGCTTGAAAAACATTTTTCATGAGCTAGGAGTGAGGGCTCATGGTTTGAACTATGACCAACAGTTCAAGGGTTGTAGATGGTGACCCTGAAAATACTAGTTTGATAGTCTTCACTTAAACCGTCATAACTCTTATTCTGAACTCCAAATGATGCAATCTTGGTGACATTAGAAAGAGGATTCAAAGACCTTTAATTTGATAGGTTGTTAGCTACCTAACTCTTTATATTCTAGGAGATATGGTCGTTTGAAGTTGACCCTTCTATGAACTCATACAAAAATTTAGTCGATAGAAATTCTTTGAACTTGACTTGATGTAAATGATCCTTTATGACCCTAAACCACATCAAATACACTTTAAATACTTAGGAATTGTTACTAACATAATATATATAATTATGAGGCATAGGATCATCTAGTGTTTATAAAGTTTTATATCGAAACTTAACCGGTAAGGGAACTTTTAACTCAACTTTGTACTAGGGATTCCTTATGACTGTAGTTCATCTTTGAATCTATTCTTACATTTGACCTTAACGCATATGCTCAATCAAGAATCATCGGGTACAATATGTACGCATAGAAAGAATGACTTGATTTTAGCCAAAAAAATTGGAGTGTTACAAAAGGTTGATCTTTTGTTTGGAGGTAGTTACTGTCCTTGTTCTTATTTATCCAACATGTTTGTGCAGGGATTAAGTTGATATGGTCCTTTAGACCTTTATGTGATGTTTGTGTTATTTCTAATAGTAGGTTGTTATTTAGTTGTCCCTCCTTTCATAGGATGTCATCGTGTCTAGGTTTTGGGTTGGCTACCAAGTACATTCCCTTACTTCTTGTTTGTTCCTCTATTTTCCCTCACCTTATCATTGCCTTTTATTGTAGATTTTTCCTTATCATCCTCATTAGTTACTTGTAATATATATTCCTTGCTTACATGCTTTTCATACTTGCTTTATTTTGGAGCTTAGTCAGTCGATGCCTTCTAAATATCACTTATTGGTACTCATACTACACTTCTACACCCTCTAGATCATAGTACAAATTCTCTTATTGATTTGGATCATGCGGAGCAGCTCTTGGATTTTGGAGACTTGGGTGAGCTCTTGGCGTTCAGAGTGGCCTACCTCCCTTTATTTTAACTTGGACTAGTCTTTATTTTGCATTCGAAGACAATTATGCTATTATTGTATTTAAAAAGCCTTGTATTCTTTTACTTTGGTTTAATGGCTCGATTATCGACTAATGCTAGGTCTTGGTGTTATATCACTGTATTGTTTGTGTTTTCTCTTAATATTATTATTGATTGCTTCTTTTCTTCCGCTTGTGATAGTCCACGACCTACAGTTTCGGACGATGAGGTTAGACTTACCTACTGATGGGTTGACAGTAGATGCCATCATAACCTGTGAAATTTGATCATGACAAAAATAGATTTTGATTTGATCATATTTTGAGTAGCTAGATTTTTATTATTTGATGGTCGTATTTTCATATATAAATTGATGGTAATTTGACAAATAATTGGTGGTGCTACCGAAATATTGGTAGCACTACAATAATATTGATGACTGTTATAGGGAAGACGGAGGGGGTAGCTATTTTGAGGAACAAAAGGTCAGGGAAGAAGAAAGGGAGCAAGGAAAAAAAGAAAGAAAAGGAAATGAGTCAAATAAAAATAATTAAAAATTACTTTAACACATATCAAATGATTATTAGTGCGTGATTTACAAATATTTTCGTTACAAGATAACATGTGTGATAATGGATTAAAAGTGTGTATTTATTTGAATTTAAATAGTTTTGTGCGGCAGTAGGACACCCATAAAGTTAAGGTGTCTTTTTGAAAAATCAAAATAACTCCAATGGTGACTTAATGTCTTTTCTCTAATAAATAAAAATAATATAAGAAGAAAATATTAAGGTAACAGTATAATTACCCCTTGTTTGGATAGTTGTTACATGTTGTATTTATTGTATTGTTAGTTTAAATACAATGTTTGTTTTTATTGTTATTTAAATCACATTATATCATATTGTTTAAATTCATCGTTCAGGTAATGACGAAAAGACACATTTTATGTAACGATTGATTTGGTGTGGTTGCATCGTTACTTTAATATCTTCTTCTCATTTTTGACTTTATTTATTATTTAATAATTTGATTTTATCATTTATCCTATCTTTTTATGGTAGCTATACCATATCCCATACAATTTCTTGTAAATTTATCAATTAAATTATGAATGTATGACATTATGTAACAATAGATAACAATACAATCTATCTAAACATTGTATTAATTGAAACAATACATAACAACCATTTAAACAAAGTGTAAATCAGTCTTTACACAAAATAGATTTTCTTATCGGTACATAACAATGAATCTAAATAATACAATAAAATAAAATTTAAGTACCAATCAAAATAAATATTGCATTTGAACTAATAATACAATACAATATAATATGAAAAGAAATTTAAATAGGGTGTTAACGTACACCAAATATAATGGAATATATTTATCAACATACAAAAAGTCGAAAATATGTACTAATATTTATTTTAATTAAATTTAATATAAGAGAAATAAAAAGGAAAAAAATAGTTTGGGATGCAGAAATAAAGAAAATCGGAGTGTATAGAGAAGCAAATGAAATCGCTTTGTTGAAGCACCAAACTCTCCGCCATTGGCGTGAGCTTCATCTCAGACAAGCTACAAATCAACTCAATATCAGCTTATTTGGCGCCACACCATGCTGCGAAGGTAACCCTAAACCAAAATCTCAATTTTCTATGTTTATCAATGTATACTCTCTGATAATCCGTAGCTTTTGTTAATTCATTAGGTTTTTAATATTGTAAACATTAAACTTGTGATTCATCGGATAGGTAGTTTGTCAATGTCGATTTTTACTCTCAAGTATTGTTTTACAGAAGTATTTGAATGAGAAGAATTAGGGTTGAAATGAATTTGTTGCATGAAAATTGAGTGGTTGAACTAATTTGAGATCTTCTTTTTTTTTTCTTTGCAGGTCCGTCCTGCGACTTTCGGCTGGTCAATCAGTAAAAAGAATTCCAACAGAGGTCACAACACAGGTATTTTTTAGAATATCCTCCTATTTACATGTTAATATAGAAAAACAAAAACCATTAGGTGATTCTTTCCATGTATCGTGACCTTGGTGGACAGAGTTACTTGTTACGTGATAGTTGCTATTGGTGGGAGGTGGGAGGTATCATGTGTAATTAGTCGAGGTGTACGAAAGCTTGTGTAGGCACCACGGTCATCAAAAGATAAAATAAAAGAAAATAGATAAACAGTTCTTTTTTTTTTTTCGAGAAAAAGATCTGTTGTGGGTGCTTTTGGGTCAAGCAAAATTTCATGAATGGTGATCAAGGCACTACCAAAATATTGTGAATGGTGAACTGTGGTGTATCACATCATGCAACAGCTCTATCTGGTCTTTGTTCATTTCCTGATTCACATAATGGAAATAAATATTTAGGTTGTGTTAATGAAATGAATTAGTTATCTTCTATCACCTGTTGTAATACTTTTCTTAGTTTATCAGGATATTTGATTTGCATAATGAAATAAACAAGTCGGTGGTGGCTATACATAGATGCCAAGTATTTGCCTTTCGGATAAAGGCATGAGCAAATGGTTTTGTTCATTAGAAGTTCAAAAGAAGGTGGATCATAGGTGATGATTATTAATAGTTGGAAGCACGGTCTGGGGTGAGAGGAGTAGTTCCACAGAGAGCCTTGTCCTGAAAAGTTTCTTGTTAAGTGAATACGTGAAAGTGTAATTGATTCTCTAATGGTGGAATATATCAAGGCAATGTTTTTTCCTTTTTTGAGAAAATTAACTGGTATTATAGACATAGAAGTACACCAATAGTGAACAGTAGTAGTTACATCAAAAGTATAAAGGTTTTGTCAAAAAGAAACTAAGCACCTATTTCTCAATCTCGCATAAACTATCTAAGAAAAGGGTAATATGCCCGGATCCTTAGGTACAGAATGGTTACACCAAAAGTAAAAGGTCACTAAACCGTTCATTAAAGCTTTGGAAAGGGATGCTCTTGTTCTCAAAACATCTCTGATTTCTCTCCCTCCATATCGTCGACCAGATGCAGGCAGGGACAATCTTCCATCTATCCTTGTGTCCTGGCTGATTTCCATCTCTATTCCAACATGCAGTACATCTGCAGTATTTTGAGTCGTGGTACATGTAATACCTCTTAGGTTAATGAAATACATCCATAATTTCTCAGTCACTTTATAATGCAGAAAAAGATGGTTTATTGTCTCTGTCTCAGATTCGCAAAAAATAAAAATAAAAAATCTGAAGCATAGCTGTCTTTCTCTTTTCATTAAGTTGTCTTGAGTCAAAACATAGTCTTGCAACAAGCCATGTGAAACAAGCAAACCTATGTGGTATATTAGCTTTCCAGATTATCTTCTAGGCCCCCAACTCCTTGATTTTGGTTGAAATGTCCATTATCTTGTAGGCTGATCTCACCTTGAACTTGCCATCTTTATCTAGCTTCTTCATCAATTTGTCTTCCTACAGGTGGTCTTGGTTTGTTTCAGTGTGTTTTAGAATTGAGTCATTTTCTCCACTTCCCAGTCATTGAGGAACCTTTAGAAGGTCAGATTCCATCCTTGTTCATTTCTGACTGAGAATTGTAGCCATTTTCTGATGATTGATAATATAAATGCCTGGGAACTGTGGTCTCAAAGGCGTTTGTCCCACCCATATATCATTCCAAACAAAGTTTTTCTCCCCTTTCCCACATTAATAACAGAATTACTCCACATTCTTGGCCACTGATTTCTCATAGTTTCTCCATAGACCCACACCATAAGAGGTATTAACCTCCTCAATAGTCCAAGGTCCTTGCCATATCTTGCAGTGATAATGTCATTCCGCAAGCTCTGTCATCTATTGGTAGCCTCCAAAGCCATTTTAACGGAAGACTCTTATTGTGTGCTTTCCAGTTCTTAGATCCCAAACCTCCCCTTTCTTGTCGGTTATAACAACATCCCACTTAACCAAATGAAATTTCTTTTCCCCTTCTCTATTATCTTGCAAAAGAAAATTCCTTTTCATGGTGTCCTACCTCCAGGTGATCTTCTCAGGCAAAGGAAAGAGGGACATTATATTGGTTAGCAAGGCATCAAGAACACTATTGATCAGGGAATCACCCATTGATGAGTATTGACTTCTCCAGTTAACCAACTTCTTTTCACACTTTTCCACCACGGAGTTCCAGATGCTCAGAGATTTATTCTTAGCTCCCAAAAGCATGCTAAGATAAGTATTGCATAAATCTTTCTGCCAGCAGTTTTGAGATTATCTTGTACACTCACCCAACCAGACTGATGGATCTAAAACCATTTAGTTCAACTTCCCTTATCTAGCCACTTAAATGTTTGCTAGGAGACCGATCTCTGGTACTTCATTCACAGGGTAGATTAAACTCTTTCCCCAGTTGATACGAAGTTCAGATATTGCTTCAAACAAAATGAATAACCCTCAAGTATTTTAGCTGTTCAATTTGGATGTTGAGATGGATGTGTGGACATACTAGGAGTGATAAGATCAAGAATGAGACAATTCAGGAGAAGTTAGAGGTGACCCCTGTGACTGACAAGATTAAGGAAGCGAGACTGCGATGGTTTGGACATGTGCAGAGAAGAAGTACCGATGCTCCTGTTAGGAGGTGCGAGAGGTTGGATTTAGGAGTTACACGGAGGAGTAGAGGTAGACCGAAGAAGTACTTGGGGAGGTGATCAAATAAGATATGGCGACACTTGATCTCACCGAGGACATGACCTTAGACAGAAAGGAGTGGAGGTTGCGTATTAGAGTAGCAGACTAATAGGCTAGTAGGGATAAGTTAGTAGGATTAGTCGGGTCTTTATATCCTGTGGTATCCGTATCCGTCTTATGTTTGTTAATTTTATTGTATTTACTTTCTATCCTTGCTTTCGTTATTAGTCGTTTTTCCTTGTTTCTCTTTTCCTTTTTTTCGTATCTAGTTTATTCTGCTTATGGATTTTTGAGACGAGGGTTCTCCGGAAACAATCTCCCCACCTCTATGAGGTAGTGGTAAGGTCTACGTACATTTTACCTTCCCCAAACCCCACTTGTGGGATTCCACTGGGTACGTTGTTGTTGTTGTACTCTCTGCATCACAAAACACTAATGTGTCATCAACATATTGTAAGTGGGAGATAGGAAAAACCCCCCTCAGTCACCTTAAAACAACAACAACATACCAGTGGAATCCCACAAGTGGGGTCTGGGGAGGGTAAACATACGTAGACCTTAGCACTACCTCATAGAGATAGAGAGACCCTCCTCACTCAACTTGAAGCCCCTAATTCTGTTGTTAACCTAAGCAAGCTTCAGCACATCACTTAGACCTCCCATAGCTAGGATAAATGAAAAAGGAGAAAGGGGGTCTCCTTGTCTCAATCCTTTCTCAGAGGGAAAAAAGCCAGATGGTGGATCATTAATCAGAATTGAGAACTTTGATGTGGTCATACAAAACCTCATCCATTTTATTCTAGTGTTGCCCAACCCCATCCTCTAGAGTGTACGTTACAAATTTTCCCAGTTCAAGTGGTCATAAGCTTTCTCTATGTCTAGCTTGCAGAGAATTCCTGGGTTTTTGGATCTGCTTCTCACATCTACACGTTCATTGGCCACCAAAATGGCACCCATATTTGCCTACCTTTTATAAAGGCCATTTGTTGGTCATCTACTAACTTTGGCATAACTCTCTTAAGTCTTTCTGTTAGGATCTTTGAGATGATTTTGTAGAAGCTCCCATTCAGGCGAATTGACCTGAAATCTTTCAATTTTGATGCTTCCACTTTCTTAGGAATTAGGACTATAAAAGTGGCCTTAAAGCTTTTTTCAAACTATACCTGACCAGGGAGGTTCTGGATGGAAGCTACCACTTCCTCCTTAATCATTTCCCAACACTGTATATAGAAGGCCATTGAGAACCCATCAGAGCTGGTGCTTAATCCCTTGCACATGAGAACACACTGTTTTTGATTTCTTGCTCTTCAAATTGGCCTGGCAATGCAATGTTTTCCCCTTCACTTGAACCGAGGTCTCCATACTTCTTACTCAGTGTATAGTTTTTGATAGAATCTAATTTATTTCATCATTGATCCCATCTGGTTCATTAACATTGGCTCCATTTATGATCAATTTGTCAATGTTGTAGTCTCTTATGACAATTAGCAATTCTGTGGAAATTTTTCGAATTGTTGCCCCTTCCTTGAGCCAAAGGGCCCTAGATCTTTGCCTCCAAGCCACTTCCTCTCTCTTGGCTATTTCCTCCAACTCCACTGTTAGTACTGCTCTCAAGTAGGACTCATCTTCAGAAAGAGTTCTCAAGGCAATATTTTTCTTTTGTTTTGTTTGTTGTTGGTCTCTTTTCTTTTCTTTCTATTTTCCCTTTCCTCGTTGTTTGGAAACAGTCTCACTATCTCTATGAGGTAGTGGTAAGGTCTGAGTACAATTTACCCTCCCCAGACCCCACTTATGGGATTTCACTGGGTATGTTGGTGTTTTCGTTAGGACAAGCAATGAGGGATTTGGGAATTGCATAAATCTTTCTGCCAGCAGTTTTGAGATTATCTTGTACACTCACCCAACCAGACTGATGGATCTAAAACCATTTAGTTCAACTGCCCCTACCTTTTTTTTAAGGAATAAGTGCCACGTTAGTATCATTAATGCTCTTCTCAAAAGTTCCTTTAGCATGGAAATTTTGTATAGTAGCCACCAACTCATATTTGATAATGTCTCAGCAATAACTAAAGAACGCCATTGTATAACCATCTGGGTAGGGGCTTTGTCCCCCGCACATGCCCTGATACTCTTCACTATTTCATGTTCCTGAAAGAAGCCTCTGGGAGATAACAGTCTACTGCATCAATTCTAGGACATTCTCTCATATCTAGTTGTGTCTTCCATTCTTCTGTTTCTGTGTATAACTTCTGCATAATATTCAACAATTTCTTTCTTAATCTCCTTAGGTTCTGTAATCTCAACTTCATTGACTCTCTCAGCTTATCAAATAGATAATTGTACGAAATCCTTACCTTGCCAATGTATATCTGTAGCTGCTGCCAAATATTAAGAAACACATTCAATCTTTGCTGGTACACACCCACGAAGATATGCAACGAAATCAATGGGGCTAACTATACCAAAATTACGAGTTCGCTATGTAGAGCAACTTCCGTTAAACTTCCGAGTTGAAAGAATCAATATCCATGGAGAATGTAGGGACTTAAATTCTAATTATATAATATATTATTTTTCTGATGAAAATGAAGTCAAAGTAGCTTTTATAAAGCTAAACCGACATAGAGGCTAGGGGCCTACCTTGACATGCCTGCTTGTGCAGTCTTACGAAAATGTGAATATCTCTCTATTCTGAAGTTGGATAGACTCGTAGATCTTCAATTTGATAGATCATGGGCATTCTTACTCTTGATATATTAGGAGAAAAGTCCTGAGACATTTGACACAATTTCAGAGAATTCCTTAACAACATTTACAATAACTTTTACCCACTTTTATTTTGCAACTTCCTTGACTTCCACACTTAGCATATGAACTTTTTGCAATTAAAATAACTCATAAGAAAAGTCCTTCATAATCATATTATATTAAAAGTGGGAAGCTGTTATTTTCAAAGTTGAATTACGATTTTGCCCTTGTTATAAATCAAAATGCTATAAAATATGTAATCTAATTAAATCTTAATTGTAATAACCTCCTATTAAATATTTATTTACATACTTTGTATCTAAGACTTTTTAGTGACCCTTTTTAATCATTTTTATGGCTCATCATAGTCAACCCACGTTTGAATTACTTTCATCTTCTAAATGTTACTACAAATATATCATTTATTGACAATTCATTGTCATTTAATTATCAGTTTTTTTGGTTTGCCATAAGTATCTCTTTTTTATGGATATTGCTTCAAAGAGAAAAAGTAAACATGAAGAGGAAAGACCAAAAGTTGCATTTTATACATAATAATTGTGGACCTTTTGGTTCTTTTTGGTTAAAGAATAAATTATTTTACTTATATATAATAGGATTAGTATCTTCTTATAAGATGCCCTTCCACCTTTAGAAGTTTACCACGTCTGGTAAATGATATTTTCTTCTTCTCATTGATCAAATTTTCTCAATTTCAAATAAAATTTGATTGCATGCACTCTTTGATGCGGTTAGTTACATTCGTAAAATTAGGTTGCCAACTTAGATTATGGCCAAATTCATGGAAAAAAAAAATAAAAGTTTGGCTGACAGTAGAGGTCATAGCCTCTCATAGAATTCAATTTGACTTTTATAAAGATGCATATTTTTTTATTATTTTCCTTCACACAATATTCTTAGTTAAACTGCTTATTATGTTGTATAACTTTGAAATTTGCTATTATTTATATTCTTAGTTAAACTGCTTATTATGTTGTATAACTTTGAAATTTGCTATTATTTCGAAAAGGATTTTTGGCTTTATTTCATTTCTTAAAGGTTTTTTTTTAGGGTTAAATTTTCTACTCTTTTATTTAGCCTTGAAATTTGCTGTTAATGTTTAAAAAAATGCACGTATTTGATTATTTAGTATTTTGGGATTTTGATTTATTTAAGCTCAACGTTTTTTTAATAAATTTTTTGTTACTTTATTTATTTAGCCTCAATTTTTGCTACTTATCTAACAGGGGCTTGTAGTTACAATATTGATTAATTTTTGTGTTGTTATAATGTATGTTGTGTTTTTGAACATTTTTATGAATTTTATGTTATGCATCACACACCGTTTTTAAATTTTTTCTTTTGTATGTATGTGATTTAAAAAATTTCAAATTAATATGGAATACATGTGCAACTCACTTATTAGAAAACTAGTATGTTAAAAAGACTTAGTCTTATTCCAAAAGCATAAGTTAATTCTAGGGGCCTCTAGGAATCTAAGTAGACAAATACAACCTGACTCCTTCCTCACCAAACATTCGTGATAGCATGGATTTATTGTAAATGATAGATTCTTTTTTTTTTTGAGAAGGAAATGATAGATTCTTGCACCCATAGTATCTATGAAATGTGACATTCTATTTGTAGAGCTTATTGATCAACCTTTTGAAATTTATCGCCTTGTTGGCCACCTAAAAAGTTCTTTCCCCTCAAGTCCTTCCTGCCTTTTTATAGTCATTACCTGGTCCAATTAACAAAACGGTGCTTTCTAGTTTTATCTCTTGAATGTCACAGTGCATTGTTTGGGGCCTTTTCAACTTTTCCGTCATAGTAGATGGAGCCTACAAGAGGTACTTGTAATATTTGGGGTTGCTTGATCATTTTCTCTTGATGAGTACTTTTTTTTTTTTTTTTTGGAGAATTGGTAAGTTTGTATTAATCAGCATTAGGATATGTTGGCCACCTTCAAACTTCAATTGACAATTACAAATTTCCAGTCAGCTCTACAATTTGATCTACATCCACTATACATAATTGCTTACACCAAAAAAGTAAAGATACTAAACAATTCCATTTGACTTTGTGAATGGAGTAAGATCTATCTTCAAAACGTCTTCCATTCCTTTCTCTCCACACAGACCACCATATGCATGATGGTATTAACTTCCACCATCTTTTTTGAGTCTTGCTTCCCCCTTGTCTACTTCAGCAACAGAAAAGATCAGCTGTGTGCTTTGGCATGGTCCAACTTTGACCAGTGGTGTTGAGAAAAAGTTCCCAGAGCTGTGTTGTGAACTTGCAGTATAGGAATAGGCGACTGTTTGTTTCCCCTGTTAGATTACATAGAAAACATCTTGGTACTAGTGTCCTCCATTTCTTCTGAAGGACTTCTTGGGTTAGACAGGCTCTTCTAATTACTAACCAGGTGAAACATTGCACTTTTGTAGGAATTAAACCTCTCCAAATATGCTTCCATTGATATTGAGCTTTTCCAGATCCCCCATGTCTTCCTCTCTTATAGGCACTATTAACAGTGAACTTGCCCTCCTTGTTGTGTTTCCAAATAACCCTATCTATTGCATTTGTGTCAAGGTTAGTAACCCCTAATTTTTCTAGCAATGAGGCCACTCTCTCTATTTCCCAATCATTCAAAAGTCTTTTGAAGGATAAGTTCCATCCTTGTATAGATCAGCAATCACTGACCTTGGCATTAGGATTGATGCAGATGGAAAAGAGGTCTGGAAATGATTCACTCAAAGGAGTCTGATCAATCTA
>DF360080.1:16723-43140 GCA_000787875.1 Solanum virginianum | reverse complement strand
ATGGGCTGTTTTTTGATTTCCAATCTTTTATTTCTTTCCAAGTCTAGCACTAATCAAGCAGTCATGTCAAATAATCTTTGGCTTTTGAGCCTGTAGCGAGAGAAACAACTAAACAAGCCAGCCTCTGGCCATTCCAGTACTTTCTGAATCTACTCAGTTTAGATTAGAATTGTTGGACACGAGTGTTGTTTAGATGGGTGAGATATGGATAAGGAGTCGAGTAGTTGACCCATATTCTATCTGCCTAGCTAGAAAGTGGCTGGAATCTGACGCATGCACTGGTCGGTGAAGCCCTTGCTGAAAACCTGCTATGACTGAGTTTAGGTTCTTTAACTGTAATGAAAATATCAGATGGGAGGAGAACCGGTTCGGCAATAAGGCCTGGGAAGGGTGATCATGTGGCTAGTCTGCGAAGAACAAGCAAAGGAGTTTTCACTTCCTCAATTAAGGGCATTCTAGTTTGACATGCTACCTTCTCGATGTATCGATTCTTGGTAGACAAGGCTGGTTTATGAGGCAACTATATACCTTCTGCCTTCTTTCTTTTTAGTCGAAAGCCCTAACCAGAAAGGCACGCTTCCTAAAGTTTCTATAAGAACAAGATTGGAAATTCCATTCCATGTTAGAGCAATAGGGTTGTGATCTGATGTTTACTTCGGTAAGACATCCTATTGGAAATTCCATTCTCTTTTTTAATCTATTTTATCGTTATTCATAGTGTCATACGGTACAAACTTACTTTTTCCTTGTGCATATTGCTCTAGCAATGTTGTTATTAACAATTTTTCATATCGTATCTGGGGTTAACAATGTAGAGTTTGATTATTAGATTTCACAAAGTAAAGACTTCCCAATTATTGGTTTATGCTTTGAAAAACACCCACTCCAAATACTAAATTTTCTAGTACTTTTATTCAAAAAATGAGACACCTAAATACAATTGTATCTCATAATTTTTATGTAAATATCTAAGAACCTGTTCAAATGCTTCCCAGAAGTTGGTGTTGCTTTGTTTCTTAAGTTCTTGACCTTCAAAGGAGGTCTGGCAAAGATTGGAGAAGTTTGCTCCTTGTTGTGAATTTCTTCTTGTTTGTTGTGCCTCTTATGACAAGAAGAAGAAAGAACCATTTTTGTTAGCTACGAAATGGACAAACTTGAATTTCTTGGGGGCCTCATGATGGAGAGGTCGACATTGGACCTTTCCAAAAGTTTGGATGCTGTACGTGGTTTTTGTGCTACCATGAACATCAGCATCTTCATAAAGAAAGAGTAAATATGATATTGAAGAGAGTAAAACAAGATCGTCTAACCATGAGGTTATGGGTTTGAGTCTCTAAGGGAGCAAAAGTGGGGAGGACAGCTGCTTATGAAGAAGGAGATTGTTGTTGCTGCAAGTTTCGACAATCTGAGTCGCTTGTGGGAAGGGGTTGTAGGGTAAAGTTGGTTTAGGTTAATCAAAAAAGAAAAGAAAGAAAGAGCAAGGACTGGAGAAACTCTTCTGATAAGGGATATCAAAGTGAGTTGGTGCATCATTGTAAATTATGATGCATCAATTGAGGTAGAACAAATCTAATGCCATTGGACTGGAAAAAAGAAAACAAAGAAAGAGCAAGGACTGGAGAAACTCTTCTGATAAGGGATATCAAAGTGAGTTGGTGCATCATTGTAAATTATGATGCATCAATTGAGGTAGAACAAATCTAATGCCATTGGACTGGAGAGAAATATGATGACTAGAATTTTTATTTTAATGTTTGATTATCATCTGCTTGTTTTTTCCCTTTTCCTTTTTATCACAAGAAAAAAAAAATTCATCTCCTCATTTTCTTTGAGTACTAGTGTAACGTCTTACGTTAACTAGATCACATTGGATTCTCGTTCACCCATTTGTTTTTCTTTATATGGGTTCAGGTACCTTCCTATCTTTTTTCGAGAAGAGAGTTCTCAGTCTCACCCAAACAAAATGGACCACCACGAGGGCCAGGTTCAACTGGGAAGCCCGCAGAAACAGTAAGTCTCTTGCCGAGATTCATTATTGGATCTGTTGCTTTAAGTGCTGGGTTCTTTGCTGCTTATCAAACTGGATATTTAGATAAGTATCTCATTAAAGAGCCTCATTCTACCCCTGAATTAGCCAGGGAAAGAGGTGGCATTCAGGGTGTGAAGGAACTAAGGGAAAGTAGTGAAGTTTCACAAGATAGTGAAACTTTAGGACGACCAGATGCTGAGTCTAAATTTGTAGAGTCTGATAGTCTGGAGCAAAATGATGAGAACATTGGAATTCGACAAGATCTCTCTGGTTCAGAAGAGCCAAGAGCAAAGGGATCAGAAAGTCGATTTCATGTAAAAGATTCATCAGAGATTACTGGTGGAGAGGCCAAATATACTGAAGTAAAAGAATTATCACCCAGCTTCCACCAGGAAAGTGTTTCACCTGATGAAACAAGACCTACTTCTACTCAATCACCTTTGGACACTTTGGACATGAAGAGCCCAGAGGTAACTACTGATTCACCCAGCTCCCACCAGGATAGTGTTTCACCTGATGAAACAAGACTTACTTCTACTCGATCACCTGAGGACACTTTGGACATGAAGAACCCAGAGGTAACTACTGATGAAGTGCAGTCTAAGGCAATTGAAATCACTCCAACCCTTATTCAGGCTGATACACTTCAGAAGGAAAATGAGGCTAGTGCCATGTCTCCAGAGCATATAATCAGTCGAGCCAAGATGGAGGTATCAACTAATTTGTGCTGACAACTTTATCTTGCAAGTTACAAATTTTGTCATGGTTCTCTGAATAGCTACTTTTTGAAGGATGCTCCTCATCATGATGAAAAACCTAGTTCCCTCCTTGATGAATACTATTTAAGAAATGGGGGTGGAGCTACCCCTACAACATCTTCTGACAAGCATATGGTATATTCTCCTTCCTCTTAAACACCCCCCCAAACCCCCCCACCCCACCCCACCCCCAAAAAAAGGAAAAAAGAAAAATGAAAGAAGGAGATGAGAGAGAGAATCTCTTATTTGGTTTTCCTTAATCTTTGCATTATGAAACTGTAGGGTGTTGAAGGTCTGGGTGATGCCTACATATCAAAGGATGGAAAATTGGTGGTTGATGTCTTAGAAGTTATTCATGAAGCTGAGAGGAGACAAGAAGAGAGAGATGCTCGCTTATTTGCTGAAGAAAAGAAGCATATGAAGGTGCGAGACCTTTAAGAATTCTGCACATTCCTGAAAAGAGGATATTATAACATTATAATGATACTTCACTCTTAAGATTTGTGGTATTTCCTTAGCATGGTTCATTTTTAGTTGCGTTGCTGCTTGCTGTCGTCGTCTTTGTGGTGTTGTTGTTATTATTATTATTATTTTAAACTTTTTCTGCTCACATGATTTAGGAGAAATATGAAAAGGAGCTTAAGGATGCCAGGGCCAGGGAACTTATGTATGCTGAACAAGAGGACATACTGGATAAGGTTGTAGCACATTTATTATTGGTTTCCTATTTTACCCTCATATAGGCTGCTGCAGTATATCATAGCTTCAGTTCTTAAACTATTCATTGCCACATTTCACTTCTTATGATTACATGAGTGGATGGTCATCTTAGTTGATGATTTATCATTGTCTTTCATGATCCTAGTCTCTTTATTGGACTGACTAATGATGGACACTTCATTAGGAACTGAAAAGAGAAAGAGCAAAAGCTATTGCGGCTTTGAAATCACTTAAAGAAAAATTAGAAGAAGAACGCAAGATGGAGCTTGAGAAAAAGGTGCTATACTCTCTTATGACTATGAAAATAATACTATATTTTCTGTCCTGACTTATGCATATTTCTAATTGCAGGAAGCTGAAGCAGAACTGAAGTTGAAGAAAGCCGAGGAGTTAAGTAAAGCACAATTGGATGCAGCTATCGCAAGTGAGAAAGCATCTCAAATTGAAAAAATGGCTGAAGCCAATCTCCATGTAAAGCTTCCCAGCCATTAGTTTTCCACATATAGAAGTTCCTTTTTCATTTGACTTACTAATCTTTTGGATTATTATGCACATTCCTTCTCAACTGTGGGTTACAAACTGCCTCTGCCTTGAAACATCTGTAGGAGGAGATTTTGGAATCACAGATAAGGGAATCAGATAATTTGCTATCCTAAATCCTGTTTAGACATTGCCGAGGGTTCCCAGGAAACAACCTCTCTACCTTGTGAGGTAGTGGTAAGGTCTGCGTACATTCGACCCTCCCTAGACCCCATTTGTGGGATTCTATTGGGTATGTTGTTGTTAAATCCTGTTTAGACAACAGTTACCTTTCTCAAAAGAAAAAAAGATTCTGTTTAGACCAACACCTTCATCCTATTCTTTGCTAAATGGAAAAACTTACTCCAACAAAGTAGCGTTGGCAAGCGAAGGTCTTGTTTTGATTCTTCTTTTGTTTGTAGGATGCAAGTACAGTGTTCGTCTGACGTGCATTGGCTAATGTAATTGACTGCAGTTATTTCTTTATTTTTTCATGAGTTTATATTTCTTGTTTTGGCTATGGCCTATGGCATTAGAGTTCAAATAACTGTAAGTATAATAATGTTTAAGGAAACAGAAGATGCTTTGTATGACCGGTGGGAGAACAAATTATATTCTCTGTCATGTATTTTAGCATTCGATGCTTATGGATTGCTCAACCATTTGTTTCTTCTCTCTTTTGTCCCAATGGGAATCTTACTAAGGTATATGGCAGAATTGTCCTAATGCTGCATGTCTGCTGAAAATTCTACATCTTAATCTTTTAGAACAACAATAACTAATACAGCTATAATATCTCTCTCTTCTCTCGCTCCCAGGCACACATCCCAAGGTTTCTTTCTTAGCCCTTCTGAGGCTTTAATACCCTTTTCTGGCGATATCCAAACACCGGAGCTCACTTTTCCTACCTTTTTAAACTCTCTTGTGCCGCTCCAGTTACTCTCTCTCAATGGATAACAGGCTTTATTTTAGATCTGAGGGAAATCTCATGACATATCTGTGTATTGATCAGATTTAGAACCAGTACTTCGGTTTGATTGGGTGGAGAATGCCAGGAATTCTATAAGAAGGTCAATTCCAGGTAAAGAAGGTTAATTCTGTGTAAAGGAGCCTTCCTGTGGCTATGCAGAAGAATGAGGGATGCATCAGAAAACAGAGAACAACTTTAAATCATGGAGATGCAGAGAACCCTCCCCTCATATTTATTGTTCTCTAAATTTCAGCCAGTGTGGGAGGTCCCTTTCCATTATTACTGTTAGAATAGGAATAGGAATAGGAATAACAATAGTATGTAGAATCCTGCTTGGAAAAGGATTGTATTATAGTATCCTAGTTGGAAAAGGAGTCTAATATAGTATCTATAAATAGAGTCTCAATGTAATAATGTAGACAACAATTCAATAATATATTTTTCTCCCATATTTCTCCCATGGTATCAGAGCGTCTACGGTCTTGGTAGAAAATCAAAGAGCTTCCGCTGCCGGGCGGCGGCTATGACTCATATATGCCGCCCTTCTGGCAAATGATTATGTTAGCAAAAAAAAAAAAAAAGATTAGGTCACTGTGCGTCAATTTTCAGTGACTTTCTAAGGTTGTTTTGTGTCAACCCCACATATGTCCAGTGTTTGTGTAGCACTGTGCCATCATTTCAGTGACTACTTTTTTTTATCTAATTGTGTAGCACTGTATCATCTTTTCGGTGGCTATTTTTTCATATTTATCATGTGTAGCACCATGCTATCTTTCCGATGACTATACTTTCTCATATTCAATTTGTGTAGCATCGTGCATCTTTCCGGACTATTTCTCATATTCAATTTGTGTAGTATCATGAATTTTTCAAACTACTTTCTCATATCTGAGTTGCATAGAATTGTGTCTTTTTGGTGCCTCAGATTTGCTTTGTGTAGTTCCATTCGTCTTTTCGGTGACTCATCAAATCTAGTTTTGCGTAGGGTCGTGCCATCATTCCGACCCTATCCATACAATTTTTCTTCTGTCGTAGGGCCATGCCGTCAATATGATCCTACCCTCGAGGAAGAAATCTATATGGAGCAACCACCTGATTTTGTTGCTCAGGGGGAGTTTGGTAGCCTTGTATGTCGTTTGTGTAAGTCCCTTTGTGGTATGAATCAGTCTTCTGAGTTTGGTTTGGGAAGTTCAACACTGTAATTGAAGAACTTATCACATTGTATTTTATGGACATTTTGCATCAAATTCAGTATTTCATGAGAAGACTAAACACACTGAGATTGATTGTCGATTTTGTTATCTCCCCAAGCTCTTCATCGATCCTCGTATTAATTATATTTGTAACAAGCTAGGTACATATGACGTGTATGCACTATCTTGAGGGGGAGTGTTAGAATAGGAATAGGTAAATACAATCCTAATTAGAATAGGAATAGGAATAACAATAGTACGTAGAATTTTGCTTGGAAAAGGATTATATTATAGTATCCTAGTTGGAAAAGGAGTCTAATATAGTAAAAATAGGGTCTCAATGTAATAATGTAAACAACAATTCAATAATATATTTTTCTCCCATATTTCTCACAATTACAATTAAGGGACAGAACAGAGTTGTGATTATTCCAGAAAGTTCTTTTAGTGAGGAATTTATTACATTGAAAACTAGCACTCCTGGTGCATTTATTGTGAATGGAGGTACAACAGAACAACTGTTAAAAGAGACGGGCAGCTTCAAAGATGCTCTCTATAAGAGCAACTTGACTATAAAGGAAGCTGAGGTAGTTGTGAAGAACCGACTTTCTTTGAAAACTCAAGAATGTGATAAAGGTTATGTCTAGTTGGTCGATTCAGTGGTGGGGATGAAGTTCTGATTGACAATGATGTGAGAAGATGGGCTCAGCAAACCTGAAAAGGGACTCAGAATATTCAAATGTATGACATGAATGGTTTTTAGTTTCTCTTCGAGTTCCAATGGAGGAAAGCAGTTGAGCGCATACTTATGGACGACTGGAGGAGATAGGGGTTCAACTTAATACTCGATTGGTGGTCTGACAAGGGTTCCTTTCCGATTCAAATCAAGTTTGATTGGTTTTGGATCAGAGTTCATGGTCTTCCTTTACACCTCTAGTCCATGATAGTCATGAAAGAGAGAGGTGATAAATGTGGAGTTTGGTTGGAAACTGAAGAAGAAACAGAACTTAAGAACCACCTGTGATAGGCTCGTGTCTGGGTTAAGAGTTCATTGGAGATATACCGCTGTCCATTGATGTCTATGATGGATATATGATCTTCTCTATGTCGATATGGGTAGACTTGCCGGCGCCGTACAGAAAAAAGAGATAGTTGCTAACCCTAGACAAGTGATTATAGCTGGTAAAGGAGAGACAGATGGGTTGTGGAAAGTATAAGACTTTTCATGAAAATGGTAAAGAGGTTGTAGGTCTTTACCCAACAGATTTTGTGGGGCCTGACACACAGCAGGTGGCGTCAGTGTTAGAGCATGTTGCTTGTAGGAGTGCTGAATGTTTGAATTTAAAAGAGTGTGGGGTCACCCATTTCTTTTAAATTCCACTTTGCTCCGAGACATGGACCAACCATAAATTCCTCTTGGGCATTTAACTCTCCACCAAAGCCCACATTCATTGAACTCATAAATATAACCCTAGGTCCATTTATTTTACCATCTGAATTCACATTGATCCTGGGGGATTTGAGACTTTCATGAAGATGGAGGAGACTCCAAAATGGGGCTTTGTCCTTGAAAATGATCAAGTGATGGGAGATAAATCATTACATATTTCTCTTTCTCTATCGCCAGGGGAGGTTTGATCATGCCCTATAGTAAGGAAGGATGTTGTTAAGGAGACTCTAGAATAATCTCATGATTAACTAAGTGGTTATTCAGAACCAAGGCCTCTGCCAATTGACGACTCAAACTATGAATGTCTCATTAGGGAGAATACTACTCTATGGGTAAATTTTAATGTGATCAAACCTGGTAGAAGTTTGGAGCAGCTATCAGGGGTTGTGGAAAGGAGGCCTTCCTTTTCCTGAAGGTAGATTAGAATAGAGCGAAGGGAGCACAAATTTCAGAGAGTTCAAACAAATGTACCTACGCAGTTCGTACATCAAAGAAGTCCACAAATTAATTCTTTGATATTGATATGAAGTTCAAAGAAGATGCACCTGGGAGAAGTTGCAGGGCTTTGCCTTTGACTATCCATGGAAGTCAAGATTATAGCCTGGAATGCTAGGGGGCTTAATGAAATCAACAAAAGGGGGTTAAAAATTTGATTCAACATTAGGGGGCTGACATTTATGTTCTGGTGGAAATTAAATTAGAAGGGGAGGTAAGGCCAATTCTTCATCAACTACGGGGAATAGGTGGGTGGGAGAAATGCATTTGAAGGGCACTGGTAGGATTATGGGACAAAAGGGATTGGATTGATGAAGTAGTGGAATGGGCAATCAGGTGATTATATGTAACTTCAGTGGACCAAACTAAGAACTAAACTAGACTCTGTGTAGTTTAGTGCAGCTTACACTAGCTGTAACAGAGTGGAAAGGAGGGAGCTACGGTGGGAGTTAGTTTTTTTTTTTTTTTTTTTTGGTTTTTGGTTGTAGAGGATTGTGTGGAGGATCATGGGTCGTATGTGGTGACTCCAATGTCACTAGATATCCTACAGAAAGATCAGAGAGCAACAGAATCACTGGTGCGATGGCTGAATTTTTCTCCTCTATTAATGATTTGGAATTTGTAGACCCTCCTTTATTTGGAGGGGCTTTTACCTGAAGAAATGGGGACAAACACAATAGTGCATCTAGAATAGACAGATTCCTGTTTTTGCTCAGAACAGGATGAAAGTTTATTACAAACTAGGTAGAACTTACTGCCAAAGGTGACATCAGATCACAATTCAATTATGTTAACTTGTGGAATTTGGAGTTCAAGAAAACTTATTTCAAGTTTGAAAGTTGGTGATTGTGGTGGAAGAATTCAAAGATAGTGGTGGAACTCATACTCAGTGATGCGAAGACCATGTTTTGTGTTAAGCTTTAAAGCTAAGACTTCTCAAGGAACACTAAAAGAGTGAAGCAAGGAAAACAAAGGGAACTAGAAGCAAATGAAAGGGAATATCCTTAATCAACTCAGTAATTTAGAGTCTATTCCAGAACAAAGATCTGAACTGATGATGAACTTCACCAGAAGACTCAATTGGCTATGGAGTTTGAAGAATAATGCAAAAGGGAAGAAGTAGCATGGAGACAAAGATCCATGGTCCAATGGCTGAAGGAGGGGGGGATAAAAACACAGGTTTTCCAGAATTGCCACTGCATACAGGAGACATGATTCAATAGAATCCTCTGTAGTGAACGGTAACACTATTTCAGACCCATCAAAGATAAAAGTTGCAATCCAGAACTTTTATCAACAGTTATACCAGGAGACTGAAGCGTGGATACCAGATTTCCAAATCCAAGGTAATGCTAGAATTTCTAATGAGGAGTTGGAGAGACAATTTGAAGAGGAATAAATTCTGGAATGTACTAAACTTTGTGCATCAGATAAGCAGTAGGTCCAGATGGATTTCTGATGAGTTTCTTTCAAAGAACCATCCAGTATTTCCATGCATTACAGGTATGTGAGAGGTTTTTTAATGTAATCTTTATGGTCCTCATTCATAAATAGAGAACCTACTGTTTTTCCAAGTCAGCAAGGGACTAAGACTTTCTAAGACAGGGATACCTTTTATCTCCCTTCTTATTTATCCTAGCAATGGAGGGCTTTGATAATATCCCCCAAAGGCATTCCCAAGTAGGTTATCGGTAATTCACCCACTTTCCCTCCTGCCGTGTCAGCTTAGTCTTCCATATTCATCATTGTGTTGAATAGATATATGCAAACATGAAACAACTTCGAAAATATTAAAAATGACTCAAAATCAACATATGCTCCTGCATCCCAAAATATTTGTGTGTCATCTGCATACTGTAGATGAGTAATCTCTAGGTTGTTTCTTGTATTATCCCTCACTTGGAAACCTTTGATCCAGACCTTGGCTTTTGCAATCTGAAATAGGTTGCTCAACCCTTCCATAGCCAAGATACAGAGAAAGGGGGATAGAGGGTCCCGTTTTCGCAGGCCTCTGTATGATGAGAAGAAGCCACATGGGCTTCTGTTGATCAAAATAGAGAATTCCACTGAGCTTATGCACTGTCTAATCCACTTTTGCCATTTTGGTCCAAACCCCATCCTTTGCAATATGTTCATCAGAAAGTTTAATTCAAATGATCATATGCCATCTGGATATCCAGTTTACATAAGATTACTGGTTGGTTATCTCTGTCTGAAATCAACACATTCATTGGCTATTAATACTGCATCCATGATCTGTCTGTTCTTGATACAAGCCATTTGTCGTTTGTGCACTAACTTATGTATCACTCCCTTCAGTCTTTCAGCCAGCAGTTTTGCTATTATCTTGTACACTCCTACTATACTTATTGGTCTGAAGTCATTTAGTTCCATTGCCCCTGTCTTCTTGGGTATCAAGGCCACAAAAGTAGCATTTATACTCTCCTCAAATACTCCTTCCTCATAGAAGTTTCGAACTCTGATAGTTCTGTCATTGACCTGCCGATTCTGTTGCAGGTGAACTTATCAGAAGGATACCTCACAGTGTTGAAGTCCCCAGATAAGACCCAAGGGCCCATGAATAGATCTCTGGCTTCCTCCAGTTCCCAAGTTTCTTCCCTTCCTGCTCTATCATTTGGGGCGTAGACATCTGTTAGGTGGCATCTAAGATCCAGATTCTTCCCGGAGAAACAACAAGATACTGAATAAGCTCCCAAACAACTCACTTCCCCATCCGATATTCTTTTATCCCACATAATTACTATGCCTCCCCTTGTCCCAGTGGCTTCTAGTTGACGTAATCTGGCCTACTACCCAAATCAGTTATATCAGAATGATTCTGGTAGGCTTTGAATCTTGTTCTGGATTAAGAGTGAACTGGAGAAAGAGCAGCCTTTTTTCCATTGAAGAAGTTCCTAATATTCAAAGATTGGTTAGCATTTTCGGGTGTAGGGTGGAAAATCTACCATTTGTTTTTCTTGTTATGCCTTTGGGACACCAACACAAGGCATTAGAAATCTAGGATGGAATCATAGAGATGACAGAGAACAAATTGGTATGATGGAAGGCCCCGTATCTCTTTTTAGGGGGGGGACTCGCACTGATCAACTCTGTTCTAGACCCTTTGTCTACTTGTGTGACGTCACTGTTTCCAATTCCTACCATGGTGATAAAGAGACCAGACAAGTTAAGAAGAGATTTTCTCTGGCAATGCAACAAAGATGACAAAGGATATTATCTAGCAAAATGGATAACAATCCATCTTAGCAAGAAACAAGGTGGGATGGGCATTAGAAACGTGAGAAGTCATAACAAAGGCTTGCTGATGAAGTAGTTATGGAGGTATAATGAAGCAGATCCATCTCTTTAGAAGGAAGCAGTACAGTCCAAATATGATCAACAAAATGCTTGGTGCAGAGATTAGGTCTCTAGTACCTCTTTAGTGGGAGTCTGGAAATCTGTCAGAAGTTTATAGAACAAGCTGAAAGTAGACGTTACAAAATAGGAAATGACAACAATACTGTTCTGGAAGGAGGTATGGTTAGGTCAAGTTTCTTTGAAAGACTCTTATCCTGATTTGTTTTCCATTGGATCTAACCAGAAGGAAACAGTAAACGATCACTGGTCTCAAGGTTGGAACCTACATTTTAGGATAAATCTAAATGATTGGGATATGGAAAGGGTGGCCAGGTTACTGGCAGATATTGAGGCTTCCACAGGACTTACTAATGTCGCTGATACTATTAAATGGAGAAAAACAATGGTGGTCTTTTATCTGTCAACAGGGCTTACAATAGAGTTATCAGGAATGGTGCTGAAGGTAATTTAGTTCTTTGGAGGAATATATGGGAAAACATAGCACCTACCAAGATTAGGTGTTTTTCTTGGCTAGTAGTTAGAAGGGCATGTGAGGAAACAAATGATCATCTGCTTTTACATTGTAGATTCACTTCTCAGATCTGGGAAATCTTCTTCAATCTTCCTAAAGTGAATTGGACAATGGCATAACACACTGCTGATTTGGTGAGCTGCTGTTATTGAAGAGGGGGAGCAAGAGCCAAAAGAAATGGTGGAGGATAATTCCTCTGTGTATGGTGGACAGTGTGGAAAGACAAGAATGGTGGATGTTTTGAAGACAAATCCAATTTCATTCAAATAGTTAAGTGGAATTGTATATCATCTTTAAACTTTTGGTGTAAAGAACAATATATAGAAGATATAGATGAGATTATAGGTAGCCTTTGTTCTCTTCTGTAATTTTATCTGTGTACTTTTTGATGGTCTCGAGCATTCCTTAATGCTGAGGAATAAACAGTACTAATTTCAAAATAAAAATAAAAATAACAATTATGCCTCAAGCTCAAACTCATTGGGTTAGCTATATGAATCTTCTGTCCATTTTACTCTGTTCATACCCGTTCCTATCGATACTCAATAGTTTGGCATTCTCTAACTCTAGACTCTCTACATTTTTTATCTGACACAAAACATACTAAAATAGCTCCTACGTTACTTTAAACCTGATGCAAGTGAACCAACACTGCAAGCTTTAATTCTTTCTTCTTGGTACCACCTACGTTGACTTTTGCTTCCATCTAATTTTTGCTAAGTTTGTGTGGATTCTGAGAACTTGTATGCCTTTGAAAAAACTTCCTTTTATATGACTTCATGTGTCCCACGTCCTCCTTTTTACACCTTAAATCATCAGTGTCATTCAGAAAAGGATCATTATGATGTCATACCTACTAATTGGTACATTTGGATAAGATCACATGATTTTCTCTTCCTTCATCTTCTGTGTTACTTGTACCTTGTCAGATGTTGGGATTTTCATTGTCTAACATGTTATGATTGCATATTCATCTTAACATATGGATCTATATCATGCTCATCTTGTGAATATGTGTGCATTAGATACCCACCATTTCACCCTGAGAAAGCCCATCATTCACTCCCACATACCGTTGCAAGTCTTAGAATCTCTCTATAGGACTTGCCTTTCAATTTGGTAGGTATCCTCCTACAGCTCAACACTCCAGCAACACTCCCCTTTTTCAAACATCTGTCTTTCAATTCTGTGTTATTCTTCATATATACCATTCTTTTGGAGCATTAACCTAAATATCTTTTTATGATAGCTAAATTTGCAGTTCATATATTCTTACTTCTACTTATCTTAAAACACTAGAGTGTTTCTCCATAGCTCAGTTGATCAAGTGTTTGGCATTTGCTATGGTTGATGATTTGATTTGAGGTTTTACTGTTTTGCAGATAAATGCTCTGTGCATGGCATTTTATGCACGGTCTGAAGAGGCTCGCCAGAGTCATTCGGTTCACAAACTTGCTCTGGTAACGTACCTGTTTCTGCTGTACTTCTTTTTTTATTTTTCTATTCTCCTTCGTTTTTGAAAAAACTTATTTATTTTAAGGGTGGGTGTGAGACAGTATATACATAATTTCTTTCATTCTGAAGAGTCTCTCCATCAGGGATAATACTAATCTTTAGTCCAGAATATTGTTGAGCGACTAACAGAATATTATCGCATATAGTTGCTGTATTGCCCTCTGCACATTGTTAATGAATATGCTTACCATATTTGCCTCGCAAGATGCAACTGCAAAACTATGTATATATAGTCCTTTCTTTATGTATATGACTGCCCTGCTAGAATGTGGAAACATCAGGTATCATGTCCAAAAGGTCTACACCAAACTTTTAAATTCAATTGGAATCGAGACAATCAATTTCAGCTCAACTACGAACACCTTGAAGAGTTGAAAACCATAAATCAACCATTCTAATTCTTAATAACATCCATTCCATCTTTTTCTCAGCTGAGGTTCAGTTCGCTTCTGTTTACTAACCATTGCATGATGGAAGTGGTTGCTACTGGACTTGCCTTAGAAATTCCCTAGTAAAAGGAGATTTCTTAAATGTGCTAATATCCATCAAATGACACCCTCTAGCATGACAACCACTGTTTTTTTAACATGTTATCTCCACTCTCTGATTTCTATGAATTGGTGGTGTTCTGATCATTTTTGTTTTCAATCTTTTGTCTTTTAATGTTTAAAGAATGCAAAATTGAGGACCAGTTGTGTTTGTGTGTGTGAGAGAGAGAATCTCCTGCATGTATGTGATGAGTTGTAATTGTAAACCTTTTTTCCTCTCCTAACACAAAAGTAAAGAGACAAAATCAGGTAACATGTCTAAACAGATCCCTTTTTCCAACCAAAAATGGTGTTGACTATCAATTGGAAAAATTGTAGCTTCTGTGAGCTCTACCAAAAATTTTCTCATCAGTAACCATCTTCCCTTTCCAATGACCAGCTGATGGCTACATTATCTGTTAAAACCAATGTCCAACTAACATTGCCAGCTTTCTGTTTTCCTTAAATACCATTAAAACATGTAAAAGGTTAGAATAACTTGGCTAACAACTCCACTTCTCTGTGAAATATGATTTGGATTTCCATTTGGAACAAATGCTGCTTTCCTAAATCTATGCTAGACAATTTCTTATGTAACCATCTCACTTGTTCCTGGTAATCACCATTCCAGTAACACCATTTATTTATGCTATTGCTAAATAACTTCTGAAGTTCAAGGTTGGGACTCTTCATCCTCCTATTGCTCAAGTCGATTAGCTCACTCATGTGCTAATTTAAAAACAATGGTCACAGTCTTTCATGCTTCGTGAAGTCTACATCTTTCCAAATTATATTAAGAGAAAAAACTATAAAGAAACTGTATAATAAGAGAGAAATTCATACTGTAATTAACAAGGTAATGTCTTACTCATTCTGAAGTGGGAAGTTTGAAATCGTATTGTCAATAAATGCAAATAAATTTTGGAACATAAACATTAAAATAGGAGTAATGTAATACATCCAACCAAAAGAATAGCACAGTGGTTGCCTTGGTCCAACCAAAAAAAAAAAACTGTTGTTGCTGAGGGAGAACAGTGGTGATCTGATACTGATTTGTTCACTGGTTGCTGAGCTGTAAAACCAGTTATTTTCCACAACTGTATTCTCAGGCCAATTACTTAAGTATCCTTAGGTGTTGGCAAGGGTATTCGAAGGGAAAAATTGGGTTCAAACAATAGTAACCAGCCACTCATATATTAGCTAAGACCTGTGTAAGTCTTTAAGCTATGCACGGGATCCTTTGATTGTTCTTTGTTGCAGGGGGTGCTTGCTCTGGAAGATGCACTGTCCAGAGGCTTACCAATTCAAAAAGAAATAGAAGTTCTTCACACTTCTCTTGAAGGGATAGAAAACAACTCATTGCTGGAATTGGTTCTATCTTCTCTTCCGGAAGAAACACAAAGATATGGTTCAGACACTGTGTTACAACTAAATCATAAGGCAAGCATCTGAAACACTATAGTATTTTGCGTTGCACTGTGATTTAGGGCTGAACATTTCCTGTGCTTATAAATTGGTTTCTTGCTAGCTGCTTGTGACCCATGTTATGCCACAATTGTAAAGCCTAAATGATACATCCACTTAGTAACTTCTCTCTCCTTTACAAAAGAAAACGAAAAGGAATATTTTTCTCCCTTTTTAAGTGTAAAATTCTTTCCATGTGATCATTGCTGTTTCCTTTGCACTATGTTCTTACTACTATAGCTGGAGAAGTCTTCTTTTCCTGCTGCATTCATTTGTCTTCTTAATTTAAAGCTAAATCCGAAGAAAAGAACCTTATAGAATAACTGTCTCCATGTTGGTAAAGAAGAAATTGTAAGAAAAGGAATGGTAGAGGAGGTGATACATTGGTAAAGCAAGGATCCTGATTGCAAAGGAATGGGATAATTTAGTTCACAGTTTTTAAGTAGTGATGTTTTTTCTTCATTTATCTTTATTTCAAGTGTTTGAAAAGCTGTAACTCTGTTTCTTTCTTTTGTCCATCCAAAGCTTATTGTTGTCCTGAGAACAGTTGTCAGGAAGACCTAATCTAATTTGGGACTGTGAAATTATATTTACTTCAGTTTCCAAAATTTAGAACTCCATGTAGGACCTGCACTAGTATGAACCTCGAGGAAGTTCCAAAATGGAACTCCATGGATGAGGCTGTATTGATTTTTTTGGCAACTTCAATTCCTTTCTAAATATTCCAAGTATAGGATATTAGATACCGATTTTTTTCCATACCAAAAATGGTTGATAGAAGTGTGATAAAAACTTGCAATCTGATCTGATAATTGTCTTGAAGGTGCAATGATAATGCAAAGAGAACGAGTAAGGGCTAGAGAAAGACAACATTTTGTATAGGGGCCAAATTTGATTTTACACTGTCCTCGGGGTGCAAGACTGATGAGACAGTGGTCTTTCATAGAGTTGAATCATTTGAGATGTAAATGCCTAGTACCAAGTGCTGGTTGGGTGTATTATTTTGGTTCATTTTTGTGGTGACCTCAAAAAGTGGGGTTGGTAACTTGGTGTAGGATCACCAATGCTTAAACTCTAAGGTTTGGCTTGATCCTTTATTGCCATCTGCAATACACATGCACTTCCTTGAGATTGCAGAAATGTTAATGCTACTCTGCTAAGGGATCCCCTCGGCTTCCTTGCTAGGTCCTGTTATATTTCATAGTCCAAACAAAAATAGAGCGCTAAGCAATGTCCACCTCGGCTCTAAAGCCTTTAAGCAACCTTGTTGGAGCTGATTACATACATATTTTAGGTGAAGATTCCTCTAGTTTCCCATGTGATTATCCAGTCTTCAATTTCCTTGGCAACATAGAGTGGAAGGCCTTCTCATTGTCAGTACTTGGGGAACATTAAAAATCTGCCAACTTGCACGTCAGTTATGCATTGAGTGTCTATAAAGGACATGTTAACCTTCTGAGGGTCAAATGCTTGATGTAGACGTAATGATATGCTCAGTCCAGAAGGTACTTCATATCTGGCTTTAGATACACTTGGTTGAAAATTTCTGCTATGGAATTATCAGTTATGGCATTGTTATGGTCATGAATCCTGTTCTACTTCCCTGGACACTCTTGAGGTGGCGATAGGTTCAAGCTTGTCTATAAACTATAGTGACTTCTTTGGATAGATTACTCATGGTACTCTTGCATGGACTTTCTTGACTCAGATGTTTCGACTGCTTCACTACAGTATACTTGTTGTTCATGGTATATCAGAATTTGAATCAGTTTATGCTTCAAGAATTCAAATCCTTACACTAGAATCATTGGACCATCGTGTAAGATCCATTCCTCCGGAAGAAAGAGTATTGTCACAAAGCAGGATTCCCTTGTTATCAAATTTAAATCTAAATATTTTCCTTGTAAAGAAGATGCTCTGCTATGAAAAAAAAAATCTAGTAATTGGAACTTTTAATTTCAAATTTGCAACTAACCCCTTCTCCATGTAATATTTTTGGGCAAGCTTAATGGCTCTTTCTCTGGTTTCTTCTTTCCTGCCCTGGTTAATCATCACTCTTAAACAATATGTAAGACTGTGATAGAGGAGTTCATTCACTGTTTAAATTATCCCTGTTTTTAAATTTGCTTCTCTTTCGGTCTTTTAATATCCAACTGTACTGATTTTTAAAATTTTCTGCTGCTAGGTATCTGAATTTGTTTTTCTTTTGCTCCTTCTGCCTAAAGTCTTTTACTCGGGGGTGTGGGTGGGTGGGGGAGGGGACAACTAGAACAGGATTATTTGCAGCTCTACATTGAAGTCTGCATATCTGATGCTTGTACCTGAGAAAAATCTGGATGATTGTGTTTCTAATTACTTCTCATTTTAGCAGTTTGATACATTAAAGGGCACACTTCGGCACTTCGGCCTGATTCCTCCAGGTGGTGGTGGGATATTGACACATTCTTTGGCTAGTGTTGCCTCATGGTTAAAGGTTCCTTTGCGTTTACCCTTCTCTGAGTTAAACTACTCTGATTATTGAAGTAAAGTTTCATGAATTCATATTTTTATCCCCATAATATCATTTTTGTGTGCTGATATCAGGTTAGGGAGGCTGGCCAGTCTGGTGACGGAATTGAATCCCTCATAAATAAAGTTGAGTGTTTCTTGGCTCAGGGAAAACTATTAGAAGCTGCTGATGCCCTTGAGAAGGGTTTAAAGGACACTCACGCAGCAGCAGTTGTTGATGATTGGGTTAAGTGTGCTAGGAACAGAGCTATAACCGAGCAGGCACTAACTTTGCTGCAATCTTATGCCACCACTATTAGCCTAACTTGATACGGTGATCCATTATAGCAATCAAATGTCCAGTTTATCTGCTGCCTACAAAAAATACTGAAGAATGGCTATTTGGTGATTAACATGTTGCAACCCTTTTTTCATCTTGTTGCAATCCAAGTAGTTACGCCTTTCTTGATCCAGGAATAATTTTCATTGACAGATACATCATTATCGAGCAGTATTGTTGTACAATGGGTTACTTCTTTTATTATTTTTTGAGTTCAACCATGAAAAGGATGTCCAGGTTGAGTATGCATTGCATTTTCTACTTCCCCTGTAGTATCTTCTTTACTATTGTTACCCTGTTTAGCATGTATAATAAAGGCAGCTCCGACTACTGGATAATTAAACTTGACAGAGAACAGTCGAGGTTTGATTTTTGTGTATCTTAACAATTATAGTTGAATTCAACGATTAGGCTAAGTTTTTGTGTTTCCTTTTAACTCCTTCCGTTTCAATTTATGAGTTACTTTCATTTGGCAACGAGTTTAAGAAAGAAAGACAAACTTTTAAAACTTGTGGTTTAAAATATGTTATAAATATTTATATAGATAGAAATCATTTCATCGTTAAGGATAAATAGACATTTTAAAGTTAAATTGTTATTAGATATAAAAATGTGTCATTCTTTTTGGAACCGACTAAAAAGAAAAATAAATCATATGAAGTGGGAAAAAGGCTTAAATATGCTATTGAGTTTAAAGGAAGGTTTATTTATGTAATTTGTTAAATATTACTACTGAATATTTGTTTACTGTGGTGGGCAGAGGATCTCAAAAAATTGTATGTGTGGGTTTTTAAGTCATGTAGATTTGTTATTTTTGTCTGTATTAAAACAATGTTTAATAGGTAATGTTACTGAAGAATGAATAATTATGATGAGATGTGAATCAAGAATTATGTTACTAAGGGATCATAGGAGCTTTATAATTTGGTTGGGTCTTTATTCGGGCAAGTTTTCTAAATTTCATTTAGAATTTTGGTTGTTAAAAGTAAAATTAATAATGTGGCTGAATTAAAAATGATCATATATAAAAAATGATCTTGTAAAATCATTGTTAAAAAATAACGATATGGATGAGCCTTTTCTTAAATGACAATGACATAAATAAGCTAAATTTTTAATAGATGACATAAATAAAATTTTCTTAAAGCTAAATGACATATTTAAGGTTTTTCTCTATAAAATGAAACAGAGGGGAACATTGTTTGAGGGTGAAGTGCGCAAATAGCAACTTTTAAGGGTTTAGATATACAAGTTCAGTTCTTATTTTTTCTTGTATTTCAAATACTTCGTTATATAGTTATGCCAAAATTTAGAAAAGAGAGCATTTATTTTTCTTCTCCGCTTTTTAGTCTTCTACTTCTTTCCACAAAAAAGAAAGAGAATTACTCACAAAAATTCTTCTACTCAAGCTTAATTTTTTTTAAGTATTTCTATTTTTAATTCCAGGACAGTTCAATTAAGAATAGTTAATTAAAGGCACAATACATAAATTGATCTCTTAACTTGGAGCAAAATTTTAAGTTAAAACTCAAACTTTCAAAGTGCACAAATAAACACTCTAACTTACTCGTTTTTTATCAAGTAGGCACAGCTGTGCAGCAGCCCATATGCGTGAGATACACTTTCTATGACATGAATTTTATGTCCAATCCCATCATGCCACATCATAAACTTATTCCACCTATTTATATTTTTTAAAAAAAGAAAATGCCACGTCATCTAATATTATTCCACCTATTTATAATTAAAAAAAAGTAAAAGAAATATTTTTGATTGGCCAAAATAAATTTATTTTACAAATAAATTAAATTTTTTTAATTTAAATTTTACTCCACCCCAAACCCTCATCCCCCTAGCCTCCCCCCAATCCCACTCCCAACCCCATAAAAAATTAAAAAATTATTTTATGAAAAAGTCAAATTTTGTAAATTTAAATTTGGTTGGATCATGTCAACACCTTATGTTTACTTGATAAAAAATGGGCAAGTTGGAGTGCCTATTTGTGCACTTTGAAAGTTTGAGTTTCAACTTAAAATTTCGCAAGGATCAAATTTATGTATTGTGCCTAAATTAAATTTCTCAATGAACTTCAAAATTTTGATGGGGAATCTCATTTATATACAAAAAATGAAATAAAAGGTTCATTAAAAAAAAGTAGTCCTTTTTGAGGAAAAATTATTTGAGTGGGTATTTTTTAATAAATAATTACTAAATTTAACGATATTTTTTATTTATTATCATTTATAGCAATACATAATAATACTATGATAAATTTTTGTAAGTGTTTAAAATTATATTGTGCTTATTTGGCAAGAAATTAAGACAAAATTTATTAAAGTGTGATGAATGTATTAGCTATCAATAAAACTTGTGTTATATATATTTTATAAATAATTTTATCTAATCTGTATTAAAATTGTATTATCAGCGTCTAACAAAACAAATTATTATTGCTCTAGATGGTAAATATTTTCCTAATATAATTTGTCAATGTAAGTTTTTCCATTTTTTGAAAAAAACTAAGTTTATGCCCCTTTGAATCAAATAATTTACATTTATGCCCCTGTACTATTAACATTCGTGTGAATGTCAGTGTCCACCTTATATGATTTATCAATAGAGTATCAATATATCGATGGAGTATCAATTAAGCTCAATTTTATAGGATACCGATATGGTATCAATATACCGACAGAATATCACAAAGAATATATTTTCTACTAATTTAGAATTTCATAAATAAGTTTATGGTTTTAATAATTTTCTCTTAATTATTTTATTTATTAAAAAAATCCAAAATTATATGTTACCGATAGGGTATCAATATACGGATGAAGTATCATAGAGAGTTAAACTCCAGTCCTATATGATATAGATATGGTATCAATATACCAATGGAATATCACAAAGAATATATTTTCTACTAATTTAGAATTTAATAAAAAAAATTATTTCTTAAAAAAAGTAGTATATGATTATATGATACTTATAGGATATCAATATACCGAGGATTGAGCTCATCCTATATGATATCAGTATGGTATATATATATTGTCGAAGTACCACAGATGATCATAGCAGTCATGTTAACATCATGTTGACATCATGAACGAAATAAAAAAAAATGAGGTAAGAAAGTAAATAGTTTGGATCATGAGTCTGTTAAAGATAAATAATTTGAATTGGATCCAACAAATAGTCTAAGAAGATCAAGGGCAGCAGAGCTAGCCCAAGGTTATTAGTCCATTTTTATTTTCTCAATTTTTTTCTAAAAAAATAATAATATTATTTTGTTTGTTTTTTCTTTTGCTGAATATTTTAAATTTAAAAAAAACCTTAATATTGTATAAATAATGTTTAAACATCTATTGGTATTATATAAATAGTGTATAAACACACACACATATTGATACTATACAAATGCAGTGTATAAATATATATTGATATTATATAAATAATTATGTAATGTGTTGATATTTATTTGATTATCATCATTCCACCTTAATAAATAAAAAATAATAAGATGACATAAATATTATTATTTTTTTCCTCAAAAGTTGCGAAACAATTATAAAAGGAAAAAAATTAAAAAGGAGCAAAAAATAAATTAAAACAATGAAATTTTTTAATAGCACAAAATAATAATAACAATGAAAAGTTTCTTTAAAATAAAATGAGAAAGAAAAATAGTCAAATGGCGAAAGTAACATTACAGCCGTCAAAATGGCAACTTGGTAATAGCCAAGCGAGTAAAAACAACGTCTGATTGACCATTCTGATCATTTTATATTTTTTTTAAAAATATATATATAAATAATTTTTCTCAATAAACATTATCCATAATTATCTCAATTTTTGAATTAGGATAGTGTCCTGAAGCTTGTTAATAGTACCAAATGTGATATTCCAGTGCCACAAACATAATTTCCAATTTACATAGATAATAATTGACAACTCCATTTTAATTATTCAAGTGTGATACCATATGATTTGTGATCAAGACACATTACTAATCTTAGGTTCATTCAACAAACTCCAAAATTTTATATATATGATAAGTATAATATGAACGCATAATTAGTTTTTTTAAAAAAAGTCATGGTCAATAGGTCTCTCTCAATATGTATGGTGTTAGTTTGCGTATCTTGATCATGAAATATGAAATTGTAAGAATTATCTATCTATTAAAAAATATATGTTAAAAAATATTACAGTTAGTGTGGATGTCCATTACTCTAGCAATTAACTCTTACACCTTTACAATCTCTCTCATGATTTTTTTTCATAATTCGATTAGTTAACTATTTGAACTTTCACCTTATTGACGAAAGTTTTGATTTTTAACCCACTCTTCCATTTCTCCTTTCCATAGCCCTATTTTTTTTAAAAAAAATAAAATTTTGATGTATTTATGGAGAGAAATGATCCAAGTTGATTTAGTAATTAATTCCTTCCTAACTCAATTTCGTGCACCCAAAAACAAAATAGCCTTTCAGTAACTAAGTTATCTATATTCCTCTTTAAGATTATTACACCAAGTAATTTATTATTCTCCCCTTTGTTTCGAACTTATTTCCCAACATTAAATACAATTTGGCTAAGACCTTTACAAACCAACCACTTTTAACTCCCCCCCCCCCACCACCACCCTCCTCTTTTTTTCCCATCTATATTGAGGTTTGATTAGACATGGACTTGCAAATAATAGAGACATTTTTAGAGGTGATTCATTCATGTGGGATTTTTATTCATTTTCAGAAGCATAAATTCAAGACATCTGATTAAAGGTGAAAGAATTTCAATCATTCCATCATAACCTACATTGGTGACAATTTCAATCATCCCACCATAACCTACATTGATGACTTTTTAACTTCGTGGATATCTTAGTTCCTCTATATCATATTAATTTTTACATATATTAATATATATTCTTTAAGTCCTTGGGTAGTTAGCTTTGATTATCGATTAGGTTAAGTTGGATAGTCCTTTCAAGCCACAAAGACAAGCCAACTAATTTTTCTTATATATATATAGTTAAGTTGGTTTGATGTCTTTATTATTTTTCTAAATACCTGAAATATTTAAAAGAATGGAAAATAGATTATGTATTTATCACTTTGTTTAGTAATCCAAAATGATGGCTAGTTGGCTAACTCGTAACTTTCCCCCCTAAAATTCTAAACTAATAAATCCATTCATAAGGAAAGAGTTATTTTTCTTTGTATATTTCATTGAGGAGGATTTACCATTTTTCACCCTAATAAATGTTTTCATTTTTTTCGGTCTGCACCCTATTTTGTTTTTAAATGATTTGCTCTTTGAAGACAAGTTATAATGAGATTAGTTATATTGGGATAAATTAATAATAATTATATTGGAATATTAGTTATTGTTACTAACTATTTGATTTGTTAAAAATAATATTCAAGGTATAATTTCTATGAATAAGTTTTTTTTTTAACGAAAATATCCTACATAAGTGTATAGATAGAAAAAGTGATGTATAAAAAGAGTTTGAGAAGGTATTTTTGTTAGCTTAATTATTTTATCGCAATATAAGTTATTTTAGGATTATTATTCCACTCTAATGGAAAAACTATACAAAATAGAGCCAATTGTGAAATTATTTACTCAAATTGGACCTAACCTAAACTAATTACCCTTAATAGACTCATAGCTCAAATTATTTATCTCCTTACCCCTCTTTCTTTTTTCTTATTTCACGCGTGACATATATGATTAATCTATGTGATATTCTGTGGGTATATTGATGTATCATATACTACGTCCATATATGATACTCTATTGGTATTATATAGGATTGAACTCTTTTTAAAAAAAAAAAAAAAGAAACAATTTAAGAGAAAATTATTAAAGTCACAATCTTATTTATTGAACTCTAGATCAGTAAAAAAATATTTTTTGTTTTTTGTGATACTCCATCGATATATTGATACCATATCAGTATCATATAGGGCTAAGTTTAATCCTCTATGATACTTCATTCATATATTAATACCTTATCAACATTCTATGTGATACTTCATTGGTGTATTGATACCCTATCAGTATTAAATAGGATAGAAGTTGACGTTAGCATAACATCAGCGAGCCAATTTTAAAATAAATTTATACTATTTTAAAATTAAAATGAGGTATAAAAATAATGGGACATTTAAGAATAAATATTTTTTATTTTTGAGATATAAGTGTGATTTCCCCATTATTAATCTTAGAATAAATTATCACAAGTTTTGTAACCAATCAAGAAATTAAGGCTAACTGATCTCTCACTTTGTTGGTGAGGGTTCGATTTCCACATTGTAATCCTCTCCTCATTTCCCCTTCCCCTAACCCCCAATAAGAAAAAAAAAGTTAAAATTTATGACAATTTTTTATGTATCTTATTTACCATTTCTAATGCCTTCCTTCAACGAGGAGAATATGAGCTAGCCACCAACATATAAGACAAATTTGTGATTACAACACTCGAGTCACTTTTTTTAGTGGACTTAAATAATTCAAAATGAGACTTAAATTATTTAGAATGAATTATATTTATCTTCAGTTATGATTTTGACTAAAACGTATCTTTTTACTTCCGTTTTTTTTTTTTAAAGAATACTCTTCAATTAGCAAAATAATTCAAAAATATCCAAGGAAAATCATCTTCCCTTGGTCATGATTCTCGACGTGTAATGAAGTCCATGTTGAGCTTGATTTTCAACCCTTGTAAATTGTAATCATGCAAATCAATCACTTTTCACATGCAAATTAGCTTCTTGGGGCTTCAAATGGACCTCAATTTCAACACTAAAATATGTGTAGCACTTGGCTCATTCGTCCACATAATTTTTGAACTGTTATTTTTTGAATGATTCTTTCATAATAAATATCTTTTTAATGTCTCATTGACATTCAACAACTTTTGAAAGAGATATGCCACCATAAAAGCTATCAATATTTTTAGGCCAAAAGTTTAACGATAAATGTACCAGTGAGATAAATTTTAAATGAAGAGCATATGTAGATCTTTTTGCAAAATTCAAGAGTAAATATGAGTCTCTTTATTTTATAATAAGATGAGACGGCAATTCCTTTACTACTTTATTAATTATTATCAAAGTTGAATTAATTAGGAGCAATAGATTATGTTAAATTTTCAAGAATCAGTTTAAAGTCATACCAAGTGCAATCTAGAGAAGACATCCGTCTTGAGAGGAAACTGATGAAAAATTATAAGAAGAGGAAGAGAGATTTATTTATGTTGTTGATTGAGCTAAAGAAGAGTTGTGACAAATTAAAGTCCGGGTGAAGGTTCATTGGAGATAATGAATGTTAGAACTGTACCTACGACTTACAATATTAGGACATGACATTATGTACAATATTGGAGCTACGATCACAGTGAGGATAATAAGAAGAGACTCGGAGTATTTTTCAGTTATGATGGGGCTGCATCAAGGATCAACTCTTAGCCCATTTCTTTTTTCGTTGATTATAGATGGTGTAATGATCTGACACGACACTGTGAAGTATTGTCCATTTTTGGGCCTAGCCCATCACGAATTTGTCCATTTGGGCTCACCCCAAAAGACGTCTCACAGTTATAAACCAGTCATTTACTTAAATAGCCCAAGACTCTCCCTCTCTTTTCCGATGTGGGATTTGCCTAAGTGAGTCAGGCGTTACGTATCGTCGTCTCTGTACTCACCCCCCGTAGGGACTCAGCGTCCTCGCTAAGGTTTGCCCCACCATCGTACTAGTCGAAAGTCGGCTCTAATACCACTTGTAACGACCTGGCCCAATACTGTAAAGTATTGTCCGCTTTTGGACCTAGCTCATCACAAATTTATCCCTTTTGGCTCACCCTAAAAGGCGCCTCACAGTTATAGACCAGTCCTTTACTTAAATAGCTCAGGACTCTCCCTCTTTTTTTTTGATGTAGGATTTGTCTAAGTGAGCCAGACGTTATGTATCATCGTCCCTGCACTAGTTTATCACGCCCCGAGCCTACACCCTGGACGTGGCCGGCACTCAAAAATCATTTTCGATCCC